>CM033644.1:138516302-138769364 GCA_019512145.1 Engystomops pustulosus
ACACCATAGGCAGCATACTGTCCCCTGGCGATACTAAACTGAATATTATTTACCAGGGTCATGACTTAGTACAAAGGTTTATTTAAGTGTGGTGCAACATCTGTAAATGTTGTAAATATGCACCGGAACTGCAAAACCCTTTAGATAAAAATAACAAATGGTGATGAGTGAAGTGGCTATACGCCGACTTCATAATTGTAACACTAATATGTGTTGTTATTGCATACATTGCACTATGCAATAAAGACTACATAGGCTGCACCAGCTAGCACATTGAAAAGCGTATAAGAGAACACCTTAATGGTGTCACTAACATTGAGTATATCAATCCGTCCAATGCAGCCAGGCATTTCATCTATCATCATGATAGAGTCTCTCAGGCTTTTCCTTTCTGTGTGGTTGGAGGAAGTTAACGGAACCTACCACTTGTAGGGCAGGTTTCCGATTTAAGCATGAAAATACCGGGCACCAGCTCAGGGTGAGGCTGGTGCCGGAGACTATGTAGTAGTGTTTTAAACAGCGGTATCGCGGTTTAAAACACTTTTTAAAAGTTGTAGCCGGCGCAGGCATATCGCGCTCGGCGCTTACCGATGCGCGCGGCTAATAGGAAGTGGAAAGAGGAGCCGCGTGAACGGTAACGCGACGCCGTACCGCTGCGCCGCTACAAAGTTTTTAAAAAAGAACTGTTAAACCAGATACGCGTGTTTAAAACACTACCTAAAATAAGCTCCGGCACAGCTCACCTGAGCTGTGGCCGTTTATTTTTATCGGGAAACCTGCCATACAAGTGGTAGGTTTCCTTTAAACCAAAAGCGTAGGGGTGGTGACTAAGAAAAACTTCTGAATGGGAGGGTGTTGGATCCTCACCAAGGATGCATATACCCTAAAGATTTAATGTACAAGAACTGATCTACTGGAATACTCAGGAAGTGTCAAAAAAATTGATTTTTTGTTTAAATCTGTACAAGTATAAGGTGCCCAAGGGCGGCAGGTATACAACGTTCAATCACATGCCGTTTATGGTAAGAAATATAAGGGCATGCCGTGTCCTAACACACTGATCTAGCCTAAAGGACCAAGAAGGTCAGAAACGCGTTCCAAGGGGGGATTTTACCCAGACATATCGTAAACAGATGTTTTCCAGGCACAAATCAACGATACAAGTTTTGATACAGACTTTCATCTGGGAATCCCTTATCTGGGTGGTACCCCGACCGGTTCTCAAGATTCCTTTATACCCAATGAAGGTCTGCGGTTTGCTCCTCGCCTTGCAGCCCCCTTTCTTCATCACATCTTCTGGCTTCATGGGTTCTCCCCATGCATATGTATCAGACCGTGGGGTTCATTTGTTTACCGTTTCTGGCATTCTCTGTGCAGCCAACTTTTCTTAAGGTCATCACCCTCAGCTAATGGACACTGTTCAAGAGGGTTAATCAGATCTAGGCTGTATCTTGCCATTCTGCAAGACAGGACAAATGGGTCAACTATGCTGCATGGGCAGATTCTCCTACAACGGGATTCTGAGTCTGCCGATTGCCACTCCTCTTTATTGTGTATGGGAGGCATCCGTCCAATCCTACTTCTCTTCCGTGTCTGTGTGTTCTGTGTGGAAAAGTTGGTAGTTAGGAATAAGAAGACATTAAATCCATATAGCTTAAGGCGCCGCCCCACTCCTGGGCTGACAAAACTCAGGAGGACAAGGAGAACAAGGCAGGCCTCCTGCCAGATTTGCTCCAGAGACAAGTGTGAGCTGTACAGCCAGGTATCAGGTGAAGATCCCCGTTAGAAACTGGGTCCACATTTCTGGGACCGTTGCAAGGTGTTTGACAGGGCATCTAATCAGTGGCGTCTAAGCTCCCAGCTTAATCTACCATTGCGGCATCCTGAATTCCATCCACATCTCCCTGCTGAAACCCATCATCCTGAATTGATTCTCCTGGCAAGTCCCTCCTCCTGCTCCTGAAGCTGATGCTTCTGATATCTTTGAGGTATAAGAGGTCCTTGATATGAAAATGGTCAGAGGGAAGCGATTCTCAGCGAATTCTATAGTTGACTGTAAGGGGTCTTGGACCACGGAGAAAGGTCTGGGAAACAGGAGGACAACATTCTGGATCGTTGATCTTCTTCACCGGTTACTCCAGTACAAGAAAGAGGGGGAGGCCGAAGGGGGGGTACGTCACGGCTAGGGTTGACCCGGCGACCCATATTCTGCGGTCACACGCGAACCGTGTGCCTACTGTTGAACCCGAGCCTGTTGCTCCGCGGCAGCTCATCCCTCCCCGCGGGTTCTGGCACGCGTGTTCCCAACTTCTAGGGCATGTGCGACAGCTCTGTAAGTTTTTACAGGCCCAGCACGCCAATAATTGCGCGGGCGACCCGCCTGCCATGATAAATTCAGGATAATTACTGTGTCCTGCCGGATCTTGTGCCTCATAGCCTCAGAGAACGCTTCTTGATGACCTGTGCATCTCCTGATTTTCGTTGGGACCTTGATTCCATTAATGACCTCATCCTGCTGCATGCCCTTCTGACATACTGCTTACATCCCGATTCGATCTTGTGCTGCCAGTCTCGACCTCCTGTCTGTACCCCCGCCCCGAGTTTGCCTGACATCAGGGAATATGCCTGGATGGCCACCACAGGACAAAGTCGAGCCTGTGGAACCGATATGAGGAAGGCTCTGGTGTTGAAAACGTGTACCACTTAGGATTCCGGTCCCAGGTGTCGGCTTTATGTCATTGTACGCGGTGCTGCTCCAGGATCCACTACCTTCAATGATGACCAGCTCCCTTCTTTCCTCTCCTCTAATAGACTAGTGATTGGCTTATGTTTTGTCTGATATAAGACAAGCGGGTTGACAAATACTCGCCTGCCCACGTTGATCTGAAAACTAACTCAGAAGCACTGTATGGTCTCATGCTGAATAGGCAATCGACAGTTTTCTAAATTGGAGCATTAAATTGGGAACATTCGGACAATCTCACATGATTATAAACGGTATAAAGGTTTAGATAAATTGATGCATTCTGAAGGTACAGGGATTCACTTCTGTATCATATCTATTGACTTCTATTTAGGCATATATAAATCTATTAAATCTTTTTATTTATCTCTATCTCAATCTACCTATCATATGTCTATTCCTATAAAATTCTTCTACATCCCATATTAAAGATCGGCATTACCCATATATTGTTTGTAAACTAACAAAGTGTTATATGGCAGGGTTTTTTTTAAAGGGAGGCAAGCTTATGGAAGGTGACTGTTTCATAAAATCGTTTATTTTGGGGCCCCAATGTAGTTTTGCCCAGGCCCCACTTGTCCTAAAACTGCACCAGCTGTAGGAGTGTTAGTTCCTGCAAGCCCTCTTATATATAGTTGTTCTGAAACATCAGTACACAAAACTTAGCCAGACCGAAAGGTAAAAAAACTGAAAAATAGTTTTTTAGCTAGACTATATTTTATGGATCGAGATTTCTGTAAAGGTTTTGCTTATTCAAAGTCCTCAATGTCTATAACATAATTGGCCAAAATGTTTAATAGTGAAACTGATTTCCTCAACTTGACATGGGCCACGTTAAATTCTTCATCTATCTGTCTGCTTCCAGGCAGTTTGAATTCGGAAATGGTAGAATCAGCTTGGCAATATTATCAGGCGCTTTTAGATGTGCTTTTCACGTGGGGCGCCTTAGGCGGCAAACAACGCCAGAACAGTTATGAGCTATTCCAGATGACCTACAAGTTTTCTTCAGTAAGTTAAACGTTCTCTGAAACACTAATGATTCAAGCTATACTTAGATCCAGAATAATACCTACAGCATTTGTAGGGAATTCAGGTGACATGTTATAAAGATCTGGAAAAACAACAAAGTTTTGTAAATAGAGAAACCCTGGTGGGAAACTACAAGTAAAAAATGTTTTAGCGCCCCTGTGCCTGTATTAGGAACTTTTTGAAAATGCTAAAGATGTTCTCTTACATTTAAAACTAGAGTATGCTATTACAGACCGATTCATGTTACTATAGAAGAATTGAAAAGAAATTCCATCATAGGAAGGAGGTCCTTTGGCCTACCATTGACCTTTTGGAATACTCTATATCTCTGTTTCAGAGTGGGGTTTTAAGGATTCCATCAAATTCCACACTTGTATATTCATAAAAAGATGTTGACGAATTACTTGTCATTAGTATGCAATATCCAGGAAATCTGCTTTTATCTTTTGTTGTTCTTTTTTCTCTCTCTTATATTGCACCTTTTATGGCGAATTAAACATTTGTCTACATATAATCTGCAACTTTTCACACATGCACAGGGGTTGGTTGTACAGAGATCTCTATGCCTGAGGTGGTTTTATTAAAAAGACCCCCCCCCCAAAGGTCATACGAGTTATATATAGGCTTAGTGGAATAATCAATTGAGGGTACATGGATCACATGAATTGTAGAGAAGCCGGTCACACATGCTCCATGCCGCTATTATAATGGCCATGCAGCCACTCCAGGTCTAAAAAACACCCCTTATGTTAGGCTGCCCCCCTAAATATCCCTTATCTTTGGCCTTTTAACTTTGAGGAAAAAAACATGCATACAGTTACATACCAAGTATAAGCCGAGGCGCATAATTATACCACAAAAAATAAAGAAAAAAGAAAAATGGGAAGAAAAACTTATTTTATAACAATAAAATATGATAACAGGACATTGGAAGCAATCATTATTGGTGTGGGGAAGATAAAGCAATACTGAGGAGATAAAAACAAAATAGGTGGTGTAACTTTGGTGTTTTTCCACATACAGTGATTTCACTGAAGGGGGGGGGGGGGGGGCCATTAGGGATGGGAAAAGATATACAGATTTGGTTTTCTTTTCCTGCTTCCAGTGGATTTCATGCATGCTTACTGAACCATTCTTTTCAATTAACTTTTTCACCACTTCTGTTTTTCCAATGATCCAATTGTTGTCGGTGATACAATAGGACAGTTAATTTTTTCCACTGACCCATAGATCAGATGGGGAAACCAACGTGAATTCCGCCCTAAATAGATAAATTGGATGGTAGCAGATTAGCCATTTGAGTTGGAAAGGAACACAAAAATCCTACATGGTTAAAAGTTACACACTTGTGGTTCTATGGGCATGGAAGGCAAGATGTAGTAACTCTAAGAGAGATAATTATCAGGTATGTAGTACAGCCAGAGGTTCCTGCAGTGTACAGGAAGCCACATACATTATGGTTTAGTATGGTTGGAGTAGATGGTAGGCTAGTTTTGGGATGAATTGGAAATAGGGGTGAGGACTATAGTGGTGGAAAGGGAGAAGATGCACGAGGCAATTAGATCATTGGGTTGAGAATGGTGAGGTGGTTGTGTGAAATGGACTAAATCGGAAAAGTCCCATGGTTTGAGCTGAATCTGAGTTTTTCTAATAGTTGGGAGTGGTGATAGCATTTGTTATGGGTGTTATACTGATGACATTAAAGTACATTTATGTTACTGCTTGACACCATACAGTGGGAAAATAACTTTAAACTTTATGTCAGGGATAGTCGGAGGGCATAGATGAGATATAACCCAAATACATATTACTACACACAAAATAACTACAGAACAATGAAATACACATATCAGGCACTATTAAATTATTCTGTCTTTTAGAAACATTTTGCAATCGTATTCAAGGACTAGTTTGAAAAATTGGTATTGGATCCAATAGTCGGTTTTGAGGTTATATTAAACTACAATGTATCATGAAAGCACATCCAGTAGATAAATTATGGAGCCAGGATCTCAAATAGCAGAAAACTTCATTGAATGGCCTTGGACAACAACAATTGGCCATGGTAAAACGTGACAATTAAAGCTAACAAACAATGCACCCAGTTCCAAATTCCAATTTGTCTGTTTTTTCATTTCCTTTACAAAAAACATAGCAGCAAACCTATGAGCCCATTGAGCCTTAATCAAAACAAACATAGACAAATAATAAGATTGAGAATTAAGACTAATTGTAAAGTTTGTGCCAAAATGTTCCGCTATTTGCAGTTGGCCGAATTAGGGTGGCAGTAATTGTTTTGGGTTATGTTTGTGACTGCGGTTAGCGGCTAGGTCTTGTTGTGTTTGTCCAACAAGGGTTACTAGGCATGAATGGCAAGCTGCTCCAGGTCTGTGGCTGGAAGGAGTGTTAGAGGATTTGCTTATGTACCTGCCTAGTCCATCCGACTTGGGGATGCTTACACTACATATCTCAGTTTGTTCCTCGATTGTGCTTGTATCGACTCTATGCTTGCTCTGGTTATATGGATCTGCCGTGCCGATCAACTTATTTTCTGGAAATCAAATCTGTACTATAATGCTCATTGTGACCTGGGAATAGGACTAGCGTTAGGTGTCTGGTTGTCTGTTAGTCGTGTTTCGGTATGCCCACGTGGCTAGGGAAGAAAAAGAACCGAAGCCCAGTTACTGCCCAGATAGGGTTGGTGACCAGTAAGGAGGAAAGGTACAGCTTGAGTGCTCGGTTTAGGGCCTCATCTCCTGTCCGTCTTCCCTATGTTCAAAAGATCCCCTCCTGACACTAATTGTGAGTAAATAAACATTTATTGAAAAAATACAGGAACATACTATCGCTTTTTACAGTGCGTGATATCAAAGTCAAAAGTGATATCAATCTTTTACAATAATTGTAAGTGCAAAACGAAGAGAAACAAGGCTAAATTGGCCATATAAAAAAGTATTTAAATTGTATAAGAATTCTAAAGATTCCAAATACACAATACATAGAAACGAGAAAAATAGAGACCAAAGGAAGGAGAGTAGTGGAGGGACAACACATTAGAGGGTAACAGAAGGGGAAAGGGAGCTGGGGAAAGGATTAAGGGGTAGAAGAAAAGCACAAAAGAGAGAGGAAAAGAGAAATCGAGTGAACAGTAGAGAAAAAATTAATTTGCTTGTGAGGACAAGGCAGTTAAAAAGAATCTGAAGTTTAAACAAGTGTCCATATTACTACTTGAACACCATAACCCTGTAGGAATCTATGGCCTTCAATTCGTTCAATCTCAAGATATGACAAGGGAAGGATAGCCGTCAGCTAGATGGGGTACCGAGCGTCCGCCAAATCGGGAATGGCCTGGCGGCTTGCCACAAGAAAGTGTCTCAACAAGCCTTTTTGATTGCTTGAAATGGGTCTGTAAGGCCTCTGCTGGTGTTTGTCTTAAGTTAAAGCCATATGGGAGTTAGTCAAGGCTTTATATAGTTGGTTTAATATCTGCAGGGAAGCCAATGAGGGGACCATTCACCAGATATTTAGATCGTACCTGTGTCGCCCACAGCGCCCCAGCATTCATCCGAAATCTGAGGATCAATTGCTCGCAATTTTAATGGTGGCGAAATGGGAAAGATCCTAAGTCAGTTCCTGAGAACGGACAGGAGGAGGGGGACGACAGACGTTGTTGTCAGAAGAACCATGTTGTCGGGTGCTAAAAACCTTCTGTTAATGTGATTGGTCATTACCTATTAAACTATGCAATTGCATCAATATTCGATCCAACGGGTCATAATTATGCCATCTGTTGGCTTGTGGCCCGAATAGCTGGGGGAAATGCATAAATGAATTTCGTAGAGGAATTGGAGACAATTTGGGCGACATTGCACATATAGAGAAAAAGCTTGGCGAGGACATAAATAATGATCCCAATGCCGATTAAGGAGTCTTTCCTCAATAGGGATGAAACAATAAAACCTCCCCCTAGAGTAGGAAAATGGGACCGTATACTCCACAAACAAGAAGCGAGGTGGATTTTTCGTTTGGAACCCGTATTACAATTGAGGAATTAAACACCGCAACTCGCCTTTGTGTTTTATTTAGTTCAACTTCATAGATATACTTTATGTGTAAGGATTTTGATCACCTATAATATCGTAATGGGTCTTTCTGTCGATCTAGCCGCCTAAATACTACTCTCTTTCGCCATTGTGGTCATGGACCCACCTATCCATCATTACCTTTGACATTGTTGAATCCAGTGACTCCCCCTCTCTGATGAGCTCCCCTCCCACTTTAGTGACTCCACCCAATCTGGACCTCCTAGAGTCTGACATAATGCAACTCCATAGTGGCCGGCGTTATGGTACGAACAGCACAAGTGACGACTTCCAGTTAGGAACGTTGGCCACTTCCACCTTTTACTCTTAGCACACCGCGTCCACTGCGTGGATGCTGGTTAACCACACCCCCATATGCTGCAAACCCGTAATTTTCAGAGTTGCGCCAGCAACAGGGGCAGGACAAGGGAGTGGCGTTTCTAAACTCACAGAGCACACTCTTATCCTAGATGTCATTCGTTACACACAAGCCCATTGGCTTTACCCATAGAGTGCCGGTCCACATCAGGAATAGACCTAAATGCACCTCAGCTTGTCATTATAAACTTTGCATTTCCACTATTACTTTGCTTTCTTTGCTTGATGGTTGTTTATTGGGGTGTCCCTGAACTAGCCCACAGGGCCAAACATGCAGTGTCGGGCCACAAACAAATACTAGCAACACGTTTACATGGGACTTTGACCAGTTAGTTAGGTCATAACAGGTGTCACAATTTATAGGGACAGTTCCGTTCGGGGTGGTGGGGTGTAGCTGTTCCAGAGGTTAGGTAGTACATAGGCCATTAACAGGACTCACTAATAGTCTTAGGCGAGGGGATAGCTCTCAGCCCGGAGACTCTTATCTCTTTTTCAGAACTTTTAAAACCCATTTATATTGCACTTACAGGTACATAATCTTATATACACACCACACATAGGCCCTAATTGACAGCTCAGCTTTTATTGCTAAACCTTAAAGGGAAACCACCCCTTGTAGTGGCAGGTTTCCGATGGCAATAACGGGCACCAGCTCAGGGTGAGCTGGGGCCGGAGCTTTTTTAGTTAGGTTTTTAAACCGCGGTATCCGGTTTTGTAAAAACACTTTTTAAAATTATAGCCGGAGGCAGGCAGGTACGCGCTCAGGCGCTTACCGCGCGGAGGCTAATAGGAAGGTGAATGGAGCCGCGCGCCATGGGAAACGCCTTAGCGCGCGTACCTGCCTCGCCGGCTATAAAGTTTAAAAAGTGTTTTAAACCGCGCTACAGCGCGTTTAAAACCCTCGAACTAAAAATAAGCTCCGGCACCAGCCACCCTGAGCTGAGTGCCCGGTATTGCCATAGGAAAAACGCAATACAAGTGGTAGGTTCCTTTAACAGAGCTGATCAAACTATACCTGTCCTGTTTATGCTTTCTTATTTGAGGTAAGCACTTTTCTCACTTTTATATTTATCAATTATAGCCGTTTGATATGAGGCGTGTAAATTTTTTTTCATCGAAAAGTGGAATTTCTCCTTTTTCTTACTTATGTATTAAAAAGTAAGTTTGGATTCATATTTTGCATCTCTCCCAACTATTTAAATTAAAACCGAATCCGACGCTTGAACTCTGTATGGGAAATGGAGATGCCTAAAGGGAAGCAAAGGGCCTGGAAGGGAGAGCATCAGCGACGTTTGAATACAAAACATCCTCCTTGCTTGGCAGTATCCCTCTTAACATGGAGGGTACGTGAGAGAGATTGGAGTGCAAGGACTGGGTCAGCCGGGAAAAGACCAAAAGTGAGAAGAAAAGGTCAAATTATTGAAGGTGAAGGACTTAGAGGTTTGTTTATCCTGTGGTGAAAAAACTAATCATTTTAGTTTTTAACTTGGAATGTAAGAATTGTTTTTTAAGACCCCAAATTATTAGGGAACCTTAACACAGAAATGGAATAGCTTTACGCAATTTGTGTGGGGGGAACCAACCCCTATGATTAAAAAATTTTCTGAGAGCTTTGGTATCCTCTCTGAAAGGGACATTGTGATAAAATGTCACCAGTTATCGAATGTATACATGGAGAATGATTAACTTTTCACATGGGATTTGTAATGTATTTAATTGAATATCCAACATTTAAATTAAAAAATTCGTTTTAAAATTTGAAACATGATGCAATATATACAACACAAACCTGTAATGTAACGGCATGTGTTCAAGTGGATGTCTAATAAACTGGAACTATCACAAACAAAAAGGAAGCATAGTTAACAGTTATTAAAAAGAAACTTAATTTTCTTTGTGATATATTTTTGAAATAACGTGATCTCCTAATATGTTATTAGGATAGAGATTGAGATTCAGCCACTAAGCAATATCGCTCAGATAACGGAAAATATGATTAAAGTCTATAAAGGAAGCTGGGAAAAGTATTGGGATGTAAAATCCAGTGTGGGGTTCTAGAATATGAAAAGGTGTCCCCTACCACAGATTAGTTTTTTTCTGGGAGGGGGAAGGATAAGAAGGAGGAATTGAGAGAAGGAAAAAGCGACGCTGACAGTAGGCCATCAATGATATTGGGGTATCTGGATGAGCTGTTGTCAGGTCAGACCCACAAGGACAAAGGAAGAACCCTTTAAAAATCATTCAACTTTATGTTTAGAGGAGAGTACCATCGAAAATCTGACAGCATTTTGCCCCAGCAGAAAGAAGGGTTCTGAAAAATGGTGTGAGGGGGGCCAAAGTCCTTGGGATATAAAAATTACCAAGGCAAAGGTCTCAAACCGCGAGAGATTGATAGACACCAAAGAGAGGATCTTGAAAATTGTGAGGGTCTATGAGAAGGTATAAAAACCAGTGAAAGATGTCGACGGATGTCAAGTGGCAAGAGTGGGCAAGCTTCTATCTTGTAATTGAAGATTGTCATTTTTGAAATAGTTTCTCGTGAAAAAGTGTACTTCAATGCGTAGTTAAAAAAAATGTGGTGGTGGTTATGTTAGTTATTTGCATTTGTGTATGAAAAAAATAGATTTTGGTTGGACCAGTTGGAACAATGCTAACTTTGAAATTCAAAATGTTTACTTTTTCCACACATGAGTCTAACAACACAAAACGTAACTAACTAAACATTCACGAATGTCTATTAATGAGGCTGTGGGTGGTAGAATTTGTTCTCTTTTATCTTGTTGTTTCTCATTTTTGAAGATGTTATGGGGATTTATACGTCAGGTGCAATTTTAACATTGTTCATTTTGAGAGGCCGAAATAAAAGTAAAACCCCATTAAATAACACCATATAGAAAACTAAACCCTCAACGTAATAAGACAACTTTGATGAAGTTTGTTAACCCTTTAATTGTTTTAACAGGGGTTTAAAACAAAATCGGCTGGAATTCAAAATACATTTATTTTGCTAAAATTGATTGTGTTTTTCATAAATTGTACAAATTCTCAGTGGATCTTTTCAATACCCAAAACCGCCTTCAAAAAGTTTGAAACCCAATCTACTCTGCGTTTATAACAATAACACCATGTATGTGGGTCCCCGGGAACTGCTGTATGGGAACACGACCAAGGAAGGGCAAGCCTGCACCCCCGCCATCAAGCCCGATTTTCATTGTCACTTTATAATGGCTACAACAATCGTTTTTTGGCAATTTGGACATATAAGGGCTTTTTTTGGGACATGAATTGCACTATTTTACAAATACTTAATTTAGTGGGTCGGTAAGCTTTTGATCACATTTATAACTCTTTAATGTGTGGAGGAAAAGAAAAATTGTCAATTTTGGGGTTCTTTTTGGTATCGTTTTGGGGTCGTACACAGTACACAAAAATACTATATTATCTTTATTCTAGAGATCACTACGATGACGGTGATACTCAATTTATATCGGTTTATATCGTGGGTGATACTCATTATATAGGTTTTTTATATAGCCAGCTTTTCGGAGAATAAAACTTTAATATTTTTTGGTTAACAGAGCTGGTTTTTAGGGCTTATTTTTTACGTATGAGTTTTCTTTTCAGTTGCGTACCATTTTGGTGAACATAACTTTCTGATCACTTTTTGGAACATTTTTGTGATGGGATTTTATGAAAAATTCACATTTTGGTTTTGAGGTTTTTCGGGTTCTTTTTTACAGGCCGTTCCAACCATACGGTCCAATAATGTTTATGATTATGGTACAGATTGTTACGGCGCGGCGATAACCAATATGTGGGGGGTTTTGGTGAATTTCAGAGTTTTTTTTTACGTTATTAAGATGTGTATAGGGAAATGTTTGTGTTTAGGGAGGGACTTTAATTTATTTTAAATTAATCTTTTTCTTAAAAAGTGTGTGGTAATCGTGTTTTTAACTTTTTTTCTTTACTTTTACAGGTAGCTTGACAAAGCGGTCCCTTGAGCGTTGTTCAAGTATTCTTTCACCTAAACAGTGTATATTCAGATGTCACACTGTGGCATTGCTCAGTGTGTTCAACAGCACGGCTACCCAGGACCAGAGAGATCCGAGCCCCGGGGCCTGGCCAAGTCACGGGCTGCAATCGGAGCAGCGGACCCAACGGTAAGCGTCGGGGGGTTCCGATTCACATGAAATGTCCATGAGGGTTAACACCTCCGATCGGAGAAAGAAGAACGAAATCCGATTGCGGGTGTTAGAGGCGGGTGCGGCATCATATATGCCGACACCCGCAGCTTCTGCCGCCGGCTCCATAAGCGGGCCCTGCAAACCTGAAGCATGGTACTATTACGCATTTTGAACCTCCCGCCTGCAGTATAGGTACATCAAATGTCGGAAGGGGTTAGGTCCAGAATCTGCTCCCCCTTTAACCTGGAGGGTTTGTTATCCAATTCTTCACCCCCATATAATCACCCCCAAATGCTTAATGCATAGCACTTTCCATTTTCAACCATGTATTTAAACAGTAATGTGGCGTACTGAGAAGGTCCAAAATACAACTTTCTGTCTTCCATCTTTCATAAATTGTAATACAAATGACCAGCGCGGGGAGGCCAGGATAAGTTTCAAAGACAAGAGAACTGGAGCATGGTGATGCAGCAAACTACTATGTCGTGTGCTTAATCCGAGGAGGCCCCCCCTCCCGTCCTACCCACCCGACCCCCCACCCGCCCCCAGCCTCCCACATATCGCCCCTCCTCCCCCTCCCCTCCCTTTGCCATATACCTTCCCGACCTCCCTCCCTTCTCCCCCTACTCCCTCTCCCTCCACAGCTCCCCACTCTCCCATCTCCCCCCAATCCTCTTCTCCCCCCACCCCTCATCCCCTTCTCACCCCCCTTTCTATAATCCCCCTCCTCACCCCCCCTCTCCCCCCACTCCACCCTCCCACCCCATCTTTCCCACCGCTTGCCTCCCCCCCCCTCCTCTCCGCGCTTCTCTCCTTCATCAATTCCCCCCCATCTTTCGCCCCATCACTCACCCCCCCCCATTAACACTACTCACCCCCCCCCCCATTCGCTCTCCTCCTCCTCCCCCCCCCCCTCGACCCTTTCACGCTTTCCCACCCCCCCTCTACCTCCCCATACCCCTCCCTCTACCCTCGCCCTTCGCCCTCCCATCCTCAATACCCTCCCAACCCCCCGCCCGCACGCCCATCCCCACTTTCCATTTACTCTTCCATTCTCTGCAGAGGAAGGGAACGACTCGGCCCCCCAACCAACCCACCGCCCACCCCCACCCCCTATATCACTCCCCGCCCCACCGTATCTTTCCTCCTCCCTACTTAGTATCCCTAACCCCCCAACTCTTCCACCCCTCTTTCTCGTTTCTAATTCTCTTTTTCCCTTATTCCCCCCCCCCCCTCCTACCCCTAACCCTTCCTCCTTTACCCTCCTCTACACTCCATCCCTCTTTCATCACCTTTCCTCCCATTCTTCTCTACCCTCTCCAACTTCTTCTACCTCCCCAACACCCGCCCCATTTACTCCAACCACCACTCTCCCTCCCCATGACCCCCCTGGCCATCCCACCTCTCTCTCATTCTCTCTTCTCTCTCCACCCCCCAACAACCCATATCTGCCTTCACCTATTCCTCCCTTCCTGCGCCCTCTTCACAAAACCACTACTCTCACCCCCCTAGCACCCCCCTCTAAACCCCATCTTCCCACCCTTTGTCCCCCTCCTCCTAAACCCTCGACCCTCCATCGATCCCTCTTCCCCCCTCCCTCCCTCCCATTACGTTTTTTCTAGTTCCCTCTTCCATCCACCTGCAATTCCCTCTTCTTTTCCACCCCAACCCCTCCCCCCCCACGCGCATCGATCACCCCCCCCTTCATTCCATAAGCTCCCCCCACTCCCCTCCCCCCTCTTTTCCCCCCTCTCCGCTCCCGCCTCCCCATCCACCCATCACCTGTCCCCACTTCATCCCCCCCATTCCTCGACCCCCCTCCATCCTTTCCTTGAATTCATGTCTACCCTATCTACTCTTCTTCCCCGTTCTCCCCCCCCCCCCCCCTTTTATTATACTTACCTACCTCATTTCCCTCCCTCCACCCCCACCCTCCTAAACAAAAACCCCCAAACCTCCTTCCCTTCCCCACACCCAACACACCTCTCCTCCTGCGCCCCAACCCCTCGCTACCCTCTCCTTCCCCCTGACCAACCTCTCAAAGATGCCCCCCCCCCTCTACTCACCCCCCCACCCACCCAGCATCACACACTAAACCTTCGCCCCTATACTCCTTCCCCCTTTCACCCCCCCCGAACCTCCCCCCCCCCCCCACCCCCTCCCCCCAACCATACGCCTCCCCCACCCTCATCCCCACCCCCTCCCCATCACTCTCATTTCCCCCTACCCTACTCCCCCCCCCTCACTCCCTTCTCCACTTACCGCCTGTCTGAATTAACCACTCTTCCACCACGACCTCCCCCTTTCCCCCACTTCCCTCTTTCCCCTCCATTCACGCCCACTCTTTACCTCTTACCCCCCTCCTACTTAACATTTTTCTCCTGCCCCCTTTTCCCTTCTAGCCCCCCCAGCCACCCGTACCACCTCCTCTCCTCTACCCTCCACCCCTTCTGTACCCCCCTCACCACAACTACCCCGCAATATCCTCCTCCCCCCCCCCTCCACCCCCCTCCCCTCCAGTCCTCCCCCCACCTAGACCACAGTTTACCCCCTACACCTTACATCTCTTCTCTCTCCTCCCCTCTGTCCCCTTCACCACCAACCCCCCCTCCTCATATAACCTCCCCCATTCCCTCCTACTAGCCCCATTGTTCTCCGCCCCCAGTCCTTCCTCGCCCCTTCCACCCTCCCACCATCTACCGTGACATACTTCCCAACACAAAAGTTCCTGCTATATGTGTGGTTGTATCTATGCGAATATCACGAACCTGGGGGACTTTTGGAGTGTAGGTCAGGCAGTTTAAAAAAAGGCAGGACAAATTTTTTGTAATCTGGGGCCAAGTTCGCATTTTTTAAAAATAATAACTATGGGGCACGTTACCAAGGGTCCGCAGACGCAGAATCAGTCCGGGTTTTTCCCGAATATTTCGCTTTGGGCTGTATTTCACGGGATTTGTGGCGCACGCGATAGAGTTTTGGCCATCGCGGACTTCGCACGACAGAAAATGGGGGGCGGGCGTGGCCACGGATACCCGAAGGATTCGGAAAAAAAAACCGGGAATTTTAAAAAGACATTTGTGTCGCAAGCACTCACATAGCACCAACGGAGGAAAAAGCACGGTGAACTCGGCGGACCTCGGCGCAGCAGCGAAACATGAGTGAAATATCGGCGCACGGACATTGTGAATCCCAGAGAACCCGAATCAGCGTCGGAGAAGCGCCGCTGGATCGAGACGGACGGGTAAGAAATGGGCCCTATTATCATGGTGTGTAGCTCACAACGTTCTGTAGACACACACAGCTGAATTACACTCCCTTTTCAAGACTCTAAACTTGACTAATCTGAGACAAAATATGAAACTTCCTAGCTTATTATGCTAAGGGTCCCAGCAGTAAGGGGAATTGTGTCGCCCGTGACGGATTTTGGCATATCGGCGCCCGCTTTCATGCCGCCAGAAGTCGGGGGGGGGCCGCCGGACCCTCCCAACAAGATTCGGACTGAGCAACGGGTTTAACTTTAAAATTCTGTCGCAATCAAGCACTTACATGCATTAGGAGAAAGAAGGTGAACTCCGACAACTTGATAGGGGCGTGGCAGAGAAGGATATCGGAGCAAATCTTTTGAACGATGTGCATTCCGTCTGACATTCCGGATTCGAGGGACTTGATGGATGGGTAAAGAAATGTGCCCCCAGGATTGCCAAGCATGTGCTGTGGTGTGTTGACATGTTAGTATAATATTATTGTTAAAAAGACAAAACACATGTTGCAACTTACAGAACACGTGTTGGAAGGTTTTGCCCAATGCATTTTAAATTGCACCAGAATGCAACTCTGGCTGTGTTTTACATCTCTTCATTGAAATTACGTTTGGGTCACGATTCCAGCCCAGTGGAGAAGAGTTGCATAGCACACCTACATTTACACGAATGCTTGCGACTCAGGAATGCGCACTACATGTTTGTAAAAAGAAAGTCCTCCCCACGTGTCGGAGGATTGTGGTTCTAAATGTCATTCCAACCCAGCATGGGAAAGTACCCACCAGGAACCTAAAGGTGCCCTCTAACCCACAACCAACTAAACACAAGCCACAATAACCCTACAGTCAAACAAACGAGAACAACTAACCATAGGCTATTGACCCACTACTAGTGCATCCATACTTAGAGGGCGCTGTAGGCAGAGGTGTGGAGGGAAGCTAAATTATACATACAAGAGGGGGAGGCAAAGTGATGGACAAGAGCGCCAAAAAGGAGGGAGTAGTACACCACCTCTGTATGTGCACGCACTTGGGGTCCTGGGTTCGAATCCCACCCAGCGATCAAACATATGCCAAGAGTTTGTATGTTCTATACGTGAGTTGCGTGGGTTTCCTCTGGGTCCTCCGGTTTCTCCCACACTCCAAAACATTACTGTTAGGTTGTTTAGATTGTGAGCACATGGGGACAGGACCACTTTGACATGTTTGTGCAAGCGCTTGTGTATGTAATTCTGTGTGCGCTATATCAATAATCGTTAGTATTTATTATATAGTAACTGCAGCCTTGACCACTCATTCCTGGTATACAAAACTATACAAGCTGGAACAACCTTTTATTCATGAAGGCCATGGTAAACTATATGATACATAAAATAAAGAAAAGGCAGCCAATCCGAGGCGAAATGTGAGGAAGCAAAAGTAACTGACATGGCCAAGCTAATTTCGGCTCCCTATAACTGGAGCCATCTTACTGCCTTCTTAGGCTTGAATACAGGCTTTGAATATAAATTTTTGTTTTTGGGATTGCTGCTACCATTTTTTATTGCATATATATCTATAGACATGTATAACATATAAAGACATGTAAAAGTAAATGAAAAACAGAAAAACAACCAGAAAATATACAGACATGTAAAAGTACGTGAAAACAGAACCTAAATAAAGCCGTCATGTGTATGAGTGCAGAATTTGAAGCTAATGGTAATCCCAGCACTTACAGTTAATCGGAACAGAGTTGCCAAATCGGTCCATGTCCACAATGGGGTCACAATCTAATAAACCTACCACTAGGTTTGGAGTTGCGGGTGGCGGCGAAATCCGGAGGACAAGGAGCAAACCCACGCAAACAGGAGGAAACATACAAACCCTTTCAGATTGTAACACTTGGACTGGAACACAGGTCCCCTGCGCTTCGCAAAGGCTGTAATGCAACCATAAGCCAACGGTGCCACCATAGTATAGTCATAGAGCTGACCCCCCGTAGTGACTGGGGCTATCGACAAGTAGTCACAGCATTGACACAAGTATAGCCACTGTGCGTCAGTCAGCCAGTAGTCACAGCATAGGTAACCCCACTAGGTATGACACACCTTTGCCCACAAGTCCCCCAAGCTCCAGTGAGCACATAGTGATTAACCATTTGCACCAATAGCCAATGCTGCCCCCAAGTAGTCACAGTGCTGGCCCTCTGCTCCAGTACCACTTATGCCCCCAAGTGGCATCGGTGTGCTGCCCCAATGCAAGAGTGCCCGTGTCCCCCAGTAGTCACAGAGTGCTCCATGCCCCCAGTATAGCTAGTGCTGCAGCCAATTAGTCCAGTGATGCCCCCGTACGTCAAGCACTGCCAAATGCAAAGTTGCCCAGTGCTGCCAAATGTCCCGTGGACAGTGCTCCCCGTAGTCCAGAGCTGCCCTTCATGTTCCATGTAGTCAGGGCTTCCCCCAGGTAGTCACAGTCTGCCCCCAGGCAACAGTAGCAAGTGCTGCCCGCAAGTAATCACAGCATTGCCCAATGAAACATTAGCAGTGATGCCCCTATTTTTCCAGTAGCCAGTCTCCCCAGGTAGTCAAGAGCAGCTGCCCCCAGTCCCGTTATCAGTGCTGCCCCAGGTAGTCACGAGATGCTCCAGGCCCCAGTAGCCAGTGCTGCCCCCAGGGAGTCACAGTCTGCACCTATGCTCCAGTAGTAGCAGTGCGTCCCCAAATAGTCACAAGCGCTCCCCCCCCCCCCCCCCCCCCCATGCACAGTAGCCAGTGCTGCCCTCAAGCAGTAAATGTGCTGCCCCCATGCAACAGTAGCCAGTCCTGCCCCCAAGTAGTTACAGTCTGCCTATGCCCCAGTAGCCAGCGCTGCCCCCCAGTTGTGTCAGGCAGAGTGCTCCATGTCCAGTATTCAGGCTCCCATGTCCAGTATTCAGTAGTCACAGAGCTGCCTCCGATGCCCTAGTAGCCAGCTGCTTCCAGTTGTCGACAGACGCCAGTTCTGCCAGTACGGACGGTAGACAATACGTTTCTTGCTTTATTTAGGTGGGCAGGGGGAGTTGGATACACGAACTGTAAGTTGATTGCATACGTGGCTTCTTTGTCATCCCTGGATCAGGTTAATTTACCCCATCACAAGCTCCCATGCCTCCATCATCCAGGGACTTACCACTACAACACTCCAGAGTGGCCCCGGGAGAAAACCTATGGGATCCCTCCATATTTCTTGAACACATACCTGTGGGCCCTCCAGGCTGTAGGACCGTTCTCCGGGATCAATTACCAAGCAATGTGACGAATAGTGTGCCCAGGCCACAGAAACCAGCGACTCCGGGTATTCTGGCCCCGGCTGTCTACAGCCACTGAAGAAAGACTAGGCCACCAGGGTGGATGTTGCAAAAATACAGGCATATGACCACACTCACAGTAAAGCATCTATAGACCTCACATGTATGTTATATACATATATACTGTTAAAAGGTGCAGCATAATATTGTATATTATGCTTAAGTGCAAAATCCTAAACTCTTTAGAGTAATGGGAGCCGGGGCCCCATAGCCAGCTGCTTAAGGCCCATGTTGACGCTCCCCGGTTATGACTCCACAGTTCAAAAACACTCCAGTAAGATGATTATCTGTGCTAAATATGACTGTGGAGTCTAAAACTCTAAACTTGTCTATTAACAAACACTTCTTGTACATCCCCCTCATGTATTTAACAGGGACTATCCTATACAAGTTGTTAAAGCTTAACATTTCACTAAAAATCCAAAGTTAAAGTAAAAAATGTTCTGCTATATTAACGGGGTTTTCCCCCGACCACAAGTTAGGCCCTATACTGCAGGATAGGCCTCACGTGCTCGATAGGTGGGGGTCTCAGTGACTAGACCCACAGATCCCAAAATGACGGGGTCCCACACAGAGTAAAACATCGGACGGAGCGGATGTCGTGATCTTCGAGAACCCCACAAGTTAAGCCTAACTTGTGTTGTGGGAAACCCTTAAGCTGTTCAACAGAAACATAAATGCATAATTGACCTGGACAATCAGGTACCAATTGACCTGGTCATTTTAAAGGGTAAGTGTGTTATGGTTGCCAATGCAAAATGCAGTCACATTAATCATGATCGTAATATTTATACACAGCATATTTTTGATCCAATTAGTGTTGTCAGTAGAAAAGATAAAACATGTTGCCCTTTTCCCCCATTGGTAGAAGAAAAAAGATTCGTCTTTGAATCCATTGAAATGAAATTTTTATAGAAAAACGTGCGTTGGGGGTGTTGTTCACTGTTAATGCTGGCATGTAGTAAACAATAAAGGTCATATACATCGCTACTACCCTTTAAATCCTACACTAAAAACAAGTCCTCACCAGCGGATAGAAGAATGAGGGTCAACGCCTGTGAGGAGATTCAATTACTATGTAGGGTCCTCCGGGGACTTCAGTAAATGACCAATAGATGGCGACAACCAAAATCGACACTAGGTGAAGGCAGGATAGAATTACTACAACTGCACCTGTAGGGGTGAGTGCAATGTGTGTTTATGTACAAAACAGAAAGCTAGAGACAAAGTTCAACATGTGCCTCGTATACAATGAAATTGCCTCAAATGTGAAGCATTATGGCGTGTAAGCTCTCATTGTAACGTAGGCGGGTGTGGGATTCACGTGTGCTCGTGTAGCTGCCGGCTGCCTGGTTGTTTTGTGGAGTCACAGGCGGGAAATCCCCCCTTCCCAGCAACCATAGGCAGCACTGTCCCCCCTGGCGAAACTAACAGAAATACATGCACAAAGTCATGACTTAGTACAAAGGTTTCTTAATGTTGTGCAATACATCGTGTCAAAATGGTGTAAAATATGCACGAACTGCAAACCAACTTAGATAAAAAGAACATGGGATAGTGGCCTAACGCGACTTATAAAATTGTAACCTAAATATGTTGTACTGCATTACATGCACATACTTGCAGATTGAAAGAGGCGTATTATAAGAGAACATTATGGTGGTCACTAACAATTGGGTATATAAATCGTCCATATGCAGCCCGGCATTTCATCTAATCATCATGATAGAATTATCAGGCGTTTTTCCTTCTGGGGGGTGGTTACCTACAGAAAAAACTTCTGAATCGGAGGGGTTTTTGGATCCTCCACAAGGATTGATTACCCTAAAGGATTTAATGTAAGAATGATCCTCTGGTCAAATTACTAGGAATGTCATAGCCATTATTTTGTCTTTTTTATGTATTATGGTATTTCTCTACATTTTACGATGTTTTTATTGTTATATCCTGACAAGCTACGAAGGGCCTAGCGCGCGGCCGGTATACACACCTGTTTCAATACAACATGCCCGTTCCGGTTTACGAACTATAAGTGCCTGCGGTCCTCACACTTATCTCATGCTAGCTCATACCAGAAGGTCCAGAAACGGTCCAGATTTTAATCCACATCTGTCACACTCGCTGCTAATGCGACTTAAGGCCACTGTACCAGATAGCACCATGCAACGCTATCCAAGAGTTGTTTGAGCCTGAGCACAGGCTACAGACGGCTAGGCGGGTTGGGAGACGTTGTTGCACAGACCTTCGAACCTCTTCCTCCTGGGAAATACCATTATCTGCGGTGTACCCGCCGGTCTTCTCAAAGATGTCCCATTTCCTCTCTCCACTGCCAGGTCTGCTGTTTATGCCTGCCTTGCACCGCCACTTTCCTTGCACTCACATCTTCTGGCTTCATGGTCCTCCCCAATCATTTGTATCATACCGTGGGGTCCAGTTTGTTCCCGTTGTCTCTGGCATTCCTCTGTGCACCCAACTGTTTCTTCAGCCGTATCAACCCTCAGTCTAATGGAAAGTCAAGAGGTTATCAGGCATCCGAGGTTTAATCCTCTGCGGCTTTCTGCACGCTGACAGGAAACTGGTCACCTCTGCTGCATGGGCAGAGTATCTCCTACAAATGACTGATTCTGAGTTCTGCCGTTGACCACTCTTTTCTTTGTTGGTATGGGAGGCAGTCCACATCCAATCCTACTCTCTCTTCCGGTTGCTGATGTTCCTGACTGCTGGGAACAAAGTTGGTTAGAAAGACCTTAAATGGATGATTCTATCTGTGACTGTACGGAGTGGTTGGCCCAGAGGAAGTCTTGGGACCAAGGACGGAACATTTGGAATCGTGCTCTTCTCACAGGTCCCCCAGTCCCAAGAAGAGGGGGAAGGGGCCGAGGGGGGGGGTACGTTCACGGCTAGGGGTGACCCTATTCTGGGTACACACGCGCACCCATGTGGCCGTACTGTACCGGAGCCCTGTCGTTCTCCAGCGGCACCTCCCCCTCCCCGCGCGGTACTGGCACGCGTTGGTTCCCAACTCCTAGGCGCTGTGCCAGCTTCTGTAAGTTTTAAAGGCCCCACGCGACCGATAATTGGCGCTGCTACCCCCTATCCGCCATGAAAAAAATCCTGCCCCTATTCCTGTGGTCCCCCCTCGCGGAGTCTTTGTTTCGTGCCTCATAGCCCAGTAGAAGACTTTCTCTTGATGCCCGTGCGATTTATCTTGATTTTCTGGTTGTGACCTTGATTCCCATTCCTACCTCAGACTTCGTCTGTTCTTGACCTCTCCTGACCTATGCTACATCCCCGATTCCCGATCTTGTGCCTGGCATCTCGACCTCCTGTCTTCCGACCACGAGTTTGGCCCCTGACAATTCATAATTATGCCCTGGCTGCCCACCACAAGAAAATCGCGCCTGTGGAACCGCTATGCGCGGCTTCTGGTGAAAACCGGGGCGCCTCTCTTAAACCAGGGCGGCTCGGGGGAATCTGTCCTTGGTCTAGCCACCCTACATCCCTCTTCGCGTCACTTTGGGTTGGGGGTAGGGTGCCGGCGTGGAGTGGTACCACTTAGTTCCAGTCCCAGGGTGTCGGCCTATGTAATTGTAAGCGTGCTCCAGAGGATCACGACCTCCATACTGAAAGATCCTTCTGTCCTCTCATTCCTAATAGGGACTGGCTTTATGGTTTTGTCTGTATAGACAACAGCGGGTGTGAAAAGGTGACAATACTCGCTGCACTGTTGATCTGAAAACTAACTAAATCAGAAGCCCTTGTATTGAGTCTACCATGCTGATGCTGAATAGGCAATAGACAGTTTTTTAAATTGGCATTAAATTCGGACATTCGGACAATATCACCTGATATAGGTTAATAAAGGTTTAGTAAATTGATGCCACTATGAAGGTACAGGGATTCAATTTTATAATTATTACCACTCGGTCTATCCAGCTTTTTGGGTATTATATTCTAACTACCTACCTATCTATCTAGATATATTATGTATCATATCTATTTACTTTATATTTATGCATATATTAAATTATATAAATCTTTTATATTTATATTCTTATGCATCAATTACCTATCATATGTCTATCTCTATAAAATCTCGACACCAGTCCCATATTACAGATTGCAATTACCATACTACTGTTTGTAAACTACAAAGTGGTATATTGTGCCGGGTTTGGTTGAAGGGAAGAAGCAAGCTTACTGAAGTGAATGTTCAAAAAATAGTTTTATTTGGGGGCCCAATTTTGTTTTGCCCAGGGACCCCACTGTGTCTAAAACTGCCCTTGGCTGTTGTCGGAGTGGGCAGTTCCGCAAGCCCTTCTTCATCCAGTTGTTTGACTACATCAGTACACAATTAACTTTCGCTGACGAAGGTAAATAAAATAAAAACTGAAAAATAAGGTTTTTATGCTAGAATTCTTATGGTCGATATTCCTTTGTAAAGGTGCTTTTCAAAAGTCCTCAACGTTTTTAAATAATTGCGCCAACAATAGTTTAATAAGTGAAAATGATTTTCCTCAATTTTTTGAACATGGGCACGTTACACATTCTTTTCATCTATATGTTGCTTCCAGGAGTTTGAAATATTCCGGAGGTCCAGACTAGCTTGGCACTATTCTCAGGAAGCTTTTTAGCTGTGCTTTCATTGTGGGCCTTAGGGGCAAACAACAGAAAACAGTATGAGTATTCCAGATGAGCTAAAAGTTTTCTTTCAAGTAAGTTCAACTTCTTGAAACACATAAATGATTAAGCTATAATTAGATCCAGGAAAATAAGTTACCTACAGGCTTTTAGTTGAATTCAGGTTGGGGGTGACATGTAAAAGATCTGGAAAAAAGTTTTAATAGAGAAAACCCTGTGTTTGTAACTTTAAAAGTTCAAGAATTTAGCGCCCCTGTGCTACTGCTTAGAACTTAGAACATTTTTTTTAAAATGCATAAAGTATGTCTCTTCATTGAAAACTAGAGTAATTTGCTATACATACCCGATTCATGTTACTATTAGAAGAATTTGAAAAGAATTTCCACATAAGAAGGATGTCCTTTGGGCCGAACCATTGAACTTGGGAAACTTATCTTCTCTGTTTTCAGAGGGTTTTTAAGTGTTCCCATCAACTTCCACACTTGTATATTCATAAACAGATGTTAAGAAGAACGACTTGTCATAGTATTGCAATTAAGGAAATCTGCTGTTATCTTTTTTCTTTTTCCTCTCTTCTTTGCCCTTCTTTTAGGGTGTTGCATTTAAACATTTGTCTATATCTGCAACTTTTTCACCCATGCACAGGGGTTTTTTTGTACCTAGCTTCTCTATGCCTGAGGTGGGTGGTTTATAAAAAGACTTCTTCCCCCCCCCCCCCCAAAGGTCAAAGGTTATATATAGGGCTTAGTGGGTAATAATCAATTGAGGTAACCATTGGATCACAGAATTGGTAGAGAGAAGACGGTCACACATGCTCCCTGTGATATAAATGTGCCATTTGCAGCAGCTCTCAGTCCTAAAACACCATTTCGTAGCTGCCCCCCTAATATCCCGTATCTTTGGCTTTTCACTTGAGGAAAAAAAACATGCATTACATTTATACAACCCAAGCTATAAGCCTGAGGGTGCCCTAGTGACCACAAAAAAATTAAGAAGGAAAAAGAAAAAAATGAAAAAAAAAAACTTATATAACAAAAATAATGATAACAGGCCATTGAATAGCAATTCATTTATGGGTTGTGGTGCGCAGATATTAACCGCAAATACATGAGGAGATTAAAACCAAAATAAGGGTGGTGTCACTGGTCTGTTGTTTGTTTTGTCCACATCAGTGATTCTAACTGAAGCCATTTAGCGTAGGGATGTGAAGAGGGGGGGGGCGCGGCAGGGCGGAGGGCGTGGGCACGGGGGCGACGGAACCAGGCGGGCAATGAAACGGGGGGGGCACACGGCGGGGGGGCACAAAGAGGATCCAATTGTTGAGGACTACAAATAGGACAGTCTATTTTTTTTTCCACTGCACCATGATCAGTGGGGAAACCAGGAATGAAAACCAACGTGTGAATACGGCCCCCTAAATTAGATTAAATTGGATGATAGCCGATTAGCATTTGGGTTGGAAAAGGGAACACAAAATATAATGGTTATTTACAAAATTACAACACCTGTGTTCTGTGGGTGGAAGGCACAAGATGTAGGTAGCCTACCCCCCATCTAAGAAACATAGTATCAGGTATGAGAGTTACACCATGAGGTTCCTGCAGTGTACAGGAGAAAGCCACATACAGACCCCCCCCCCCAAATAGTATTTTCAGTTATTGGTGGAAGAGGATAGGGTCTAGAGAGGCTATGTTTGGGATGAATGGGAGTGAGAGTGAGATATGGTGGTGGAAATGAAAAAGAGGCAAAAGGGAGGCATAAATTGAATCTGCTGTGGAGAATGGTGAAGGTGCACTGTGTGAAATTGATCTAATGGAAGTCCCATGGTTGAGTGTGCTATCTGATTTTTCTAATCTGTGGGAGTCTTAGTTTTGATAAGTTTGTTTGATGGGTGTTTATGAGGACCTTAAGTTACACTTAAGTTAACGCCGACACAACAGTGGGAAAATAACCTGTTAAACTTTGAGGGCGAAGGGAGAGCGGGAGGGCAGAGAGGAAGAGAAGAACCAAAGCAGAGACGACACCACAGAGAGGAAAGACCTCAGCCGCCCCACCTGCCCTCTCCCTCTCAGGCCCCGGTACTTTCCTTTCTGTCCTTGTCGCCCCCCTCCCCCCCCATTTTGCCTCGTCTCCTCGGGCGTCGTTTGCCCCTGTATGGCTCCCCTAGTCGGTTTTGCGGTTCTCTTCACCCTCACCCCTTGTCTCAGGAATCAAATCAGTAGAATCACAACGATGCAGATACAAAACGTCACGAAAGAAAACTGCAATTGACGGAGATGTGCCATTGGACAAACGAACACTGTGCATTGTTAAAAACGTGCAATGAAAGCGAACAACCAAGGGCACCAGGGGACCAAAAGCCCAAGGGGTCGGGAGGGTCAGGGCCGGAAAACAGTAGCGAAACATCAGACCCCGTAGAGTCTTATCATATAACAAACACGACAAAATACAGCTATGAGAAATTAAGACTAATTGTAAAGTTAGTGTGTTTGTATGTTGTGTGAACTGCGGCTTAGGTCTTGTTGTGTTTGAATTGACGATCTACGCCCTGCCTGGCAGTTCAGCCCGTCCCCAGCAGGGTTATAGCCTGATGGGACGGCTTGCTCCAGTCTGTGGCTGGAGGAGGGTAGAGGATTTGCCCCCCACTCCCCCCCCCCCCGCCTTTATTATACTGCTAGTCCCATCGCCTGGTGCTTACAATACATATCTCAGTTTGTTAGCGTTGTGCTTTGCTTTGCTTTCTATTGCTTATTGGTTATCTGATCTCAGCATTGTACGATCAGCTTTATCTTTGGATCCAAATCTTGTACTATAATGCTCATTGGGAAAGGGACATCTGACCTTGCTATTCTTGTTGTTTGTCTGGTTAGTCGTTGTTTCGCGTATTAGCATGGGGCATTAGGGAAGAACAGAAAGCCGTTACTGCCCATGATAGAAGGACCGTGGTGACAAGTAAGTAGGGCGGTTGACAGTTGAGGTGCTGGTTGTTTTTAGGGCTTTCATCATCCTGTCAGTCTTCCATGTCCAAGCCATCCCCTCTTTACACTAATTGGTGAGTAAATTAGAAATTTATTGAAAAAATACAGGACACATCATATAGGGATTTTACAGTGATATCAAAGGTCAAGTGACAATCTCCCTTTCCAATAATGTAAGTGCAACTGAAGAGACACAAAGCCTAAAATGAGCATAATAAAAAAATTTAAATTGTATAGAATTATAAAAGATTCCAAAACACAATAATTTAGACACGAGTAACTAGAAGACCACAGGAGGGAAGAGTAGTGGGGGACAAAAACATTAGGGTAAACAGAAGGGGAAAAGGAGAGATGGGGAAATGAAGGGGTAGGAACAAAGCCAAAAGAGAGGAAAAAGAGAATCGAGTGAAAGTGAAAAGTAAGAAAAAAAATTAAATTTGATTGTGAGAATCCAGGCAAGTTTAAAAGATCCTGAAGTTCAACCAAGGTGTCCATATTACTATGAAACACCATAACCCGGTCGTATATTGGCCTTCAATTTTCCATTTCACTCGCATATGATTACGGGAAGAAGCTCAATCAAGCTCTACTGGTTGGTACAGAGGTCCGCTAACATCGCGGAATAGCCTGGCGGGTGTATGCACAAGAAAGTGTCTCAAACAATGCCTTTTTGTTCTTGAAATGGGGTTCTGGAAGAGCAGAATAGTAAGGCCTCTTTGGTGTTTAAGCCACTGGAGTTAGTCAAGTGCTTAATAGTTGGTTAATTTCTTGCAGAGGAGAAGCAAATGAGGGGACAATGCCACAGATATTTAGCATCGTTACCTGGCGCCCTCCTTGGGGCCGTTGGGCCAAAGAACAGGCACGCAGGGCTCATTAAAGGGTCGAAAACAATAGAGCAGATCAAATTAGCCTATCAATCTGATCAGACAATAAGGTGTGCGCCGAAAATAGAAAGTATCTTAAGTAGAGTCACGGAGAAAAACGAACGTAGGAAGAGAAACAGCACGTGTAGTCCACGAGATAGAACAGGTGCTTGTAGTAGATATGGGGTGCTAACCAATTACGCGAACAGTTACGATTGTGTTGATCGGGGGTGATTGACTATAAATATTGACGACGTACCTTAAGCAAATTGTAGGTAACGGTTCATAAGTAACATTTTCGTATCATTGTGTAAGGTTAAAAGCTGTTTTCTGTATCCTTTGAATGAAGAGTATGGCAATTTCAGATCAATACGTCAGATCCAAAAAGGACGGGCAGTATGATATATTAGTCCAGTACCCCAGTGCCTTGTGGCTCGAATAAGCCATCAGAACTTCGCCCCAGCCCGACCAGGTGGAAATAGCAGACATTAATGAAGTATCGTCAGAAAGGGACTAATCTGGGAAGGCCATTTGGCGACATATTAATGCATAGCCCCATAATAGAGACAGAACGCCTTGAGAGATGAAATACATAATGATCACTATGCACGAGTCCAGGAGTCTTTCCTTCATAGGCTTGACACGTGAATGTCAAAAACCTCCCCTAGAGTAGAATGGGGACGGTAGACTACACCAACAGACGAAGCGAGTGGTATGTTCGGTTGAAAACGTATCGATGGGGAATAACAAGAACTCAGCTTTGCTTTGTTTTATTTAAGTTCAACATTAATAAGATATTAATGTAGATGGTAAAGGATTTAGCCCCATTCGAAATCTAATCATAATGTCATAAATGGAGGTGTTTCTTCGATCTCAGGAGCCAGCCCTAAATCCTACTTCTTGGTTTCCTTTCAACACTAAATGTTGTAACAAAGGTAGGTTTAGTTTTTTGTGTGGGAATAGAGGAAGATCTGTGTGAATCAGAGAGTAAGTTCCCACACAAAAAACTAAACCTACCTTTGTTACAACATTTAGTGTTGAACATAAAATCATAAATAATATTATCAATACATTCTTACCAAACATCTGTAAATGTTGTAAATATGCACGGAACTGCAAAACAACTTTAGATAAAAATAACAATAGTGAAGTGGCTATACGCGACTTCATAAATTGTAACACTAAATATGTTGTATATTGCATTACATGCACAAATTGCAATAAAGACTACATAGGCTGCACCAGTAGAACATTGAAAGAGCGTATAAGAGAACACCTTAATGGTGTCACTAACATTGAGTATATCAATCCGTCCAATGCATTTTGTTTGTCACTCTATTAATATATTACTAATAAAAGTTAAATTTTAATCTCCTGGCTATGGTGCCTTTGGGTTGATTGATACCCCCTTTTGGATATACTAGCTCCCTGCAGCAGAGTAAGGCCAGAATAAACTGTAACTTACAGTCTTCCAGGTGCTGACATCACAACCTGTTTGGGTAAAGTCTTGATATCGGGACATGGGCGAGTGATACTAATTACTGTTTATTCATATATTTCTTGTTCACATGTCAACAGCAAGAAACCAGTCATAGAATAAAACTAAAGTCGGATACAAAAGATGTATTAGGTATATTCTTTCTGTCTTATTATTTGATTGATGAGAGGAGTGGGAATAAAAAAATATATATTAATAAAAGATGCATAAATATACTGTAAAGCACTTAAGATGCTGTGAAAAATGTATATATAGTGTATGTTTGAGTTAAAAATACAAAAACTCAACTTGTGAAAATCAAGTTTGATTGACACAAAAATATACCGAAATTTGTAATGTTTTAATTCAGCTCTTTAGAACTACTCAAAAACAAATATTTTTAATATTTTTACAAAAGGCTTATACAGGCGGTCCCCTACTTAAAAACAGTCGACTTACATACGACCCCTAGTTACAAACGGACCTCTGGATAGGAACTTTATGAAGCGCATGCTCAGTGTGTTACAGCCAGGGCCCGCTAGAAGGCAGGACCCTGCTCCAAGAGAGGTTTGTGCAGCCCCGGGGCACTGGCAGACCCCGGCGCTGCGATTGGTGGTGGTGTTGGGTACGGTGGGGGGGCTGGGTTAACACCGCAATCGGAGGAATCTCCAATAGAGGCGGGTGTCAGCTATAATAGCCGGCGCCAGAAGCTTGGCGTATTAGTACTGCAAAATGCAGGAACGCACCATGAAGTACCATTACGTCAAATGTCGGGAGGGGGTTAATAATAGTGGAACCTGGCCTAACTTGATAAAATACTTTATTTTAGTATTTTGGAAATTAACTTTAGTTAAAATACTTTTTTTTGTATTAATTTAATTAACAAGTTTATTTACATGCATCTGAACCCTCCGCAGCAGAACTTAAAGTTTGGGTTCACTCATCTGTATTGAAGGGTTTTTCTCAGATGGATATTGACATTTAATTTGGTTAATCTGCTATATGTATACATCTTTTCAATTGAATGTCATTAAAAAATTGTTACCTGTGTGAAAATATTTTCTTATAAAAGTAGTCATGTGGTTCCTAACAAATTAGATTATTGTCCTTATATTCGACCACCGCTGCTGGAATGATTACACAAAGAAACAAATTGTTTTTTAATAAAAAATGGCAAGGAGTTACTGCATGTCCCACAGTCATCCTGTTTTAATAAATGCTGAACCCAGGTGCTCAGGCAGACCTCAGTAGTGTATGTGTGGCCACCACTGCCAGACTGCAGGGTGGTAATATCCAAGGACAGCTATCGAATTTCTACTGGACTATATAACTACATTAATGGTAAATTTGTTTAATCACATGCAATTGAAGAAATCTACATACTCTAGTATAACCCGACTCGAGTATAAGCTGTGGCACCGAATTGTACCACAAAGGACTGGAAAAAATGATTAACTCAAGTATAAGCTATTGTGGGAAATGCAGCAGCTACTCCACTCATTAAAAGTAATGTCCAGCAGCCTCCACTCACCAATGAAGTGTCCAGAAGCCTCCCTTCATTATTGATATATCCAGTAGCCTCCTCTCATTAATGAAATCTCCTGTACCAGACTCCCTTTATTAATAAAATGTCCACAGCAGAGCCCCCTCATTAAATAAATGTTTACTGCAGCTCCCATTGTCATATTGAAAAAAACCCCTAAAACTCTGTACTCGCACTATAGCTTCCTCTTCTCCCATGTTTTCCCAGCAGTGCAGGCAGAGGCACATGCATGCATTTTGCCCGCACACATTGTAGGATGAGAAAAGATCTCAACATCCCTGGATATGTTACAGCGTTCCAAAGTTCTAACCACTTATAGTGACACAGGGCAGATTTAAAAAATCGGTCTTGGTCAAAAAGCCCTTCGTCCTCAAAGGGTTAAAATTAGGATTTGAAGGATATATAAATATAATCTATAACTAAGGTCTGTAAAAAACTTTTCCTGATGTCCGAAGTACAGTTTCCAGGTCACTTATTTTAAAAATAGAGAAAAAGAATTACAAACAATATGTCTATGTAACAGTTAATAATAGAGAAGTAGGAGTCTCATCCAAACCAAGGGATGAAAAAGAATGTTCAGTGAGTCATCAATGGGTTAGCAAGAACATTTAATATGTCTAAAGAAGGCAATGTAAAATGAAGTGTAAAGGGGGATTCAATGGCAGTATTAATTCACAGTAGGCTTATTATATCTGCTGCTCTGTCCATATAAACCATTAAGTCTTGTATATCACCTCTTACTACTGTCACAAATCCTTTAAGCTGATCTTCAGATATGTCTTGACTGAGACCTATTAACTTAAATAGGATTTTCAATAAAACATTATATATACGTATAATGTGGTTTGGAATGGAACAACCCAATTTCAGCAGTAAATTAAGTATTTCGGGTATTTCAAAACTGCTCAGGAACATTTGGGATCTTCATCTATGAGGTTCTCATACAGTTTGAGAAGCAGTGTTAACCAATGTAAGTTTTCCTATGTTTAGGACCCCCATCCTCTGACAATTACTAGCTCCCTGATCGGACCCTTATATGTGGGCGGCCCGCCTACACTTCACACACCTCACATGAAAATTAGAACATATACAAAGAACAAGAGACCAAAAACATAGATTAAAACACTTAAAAAGGTGTTTTTGTGAACATTTTTGTAAACAAATTCAAGCAAGGTTTATGTAAACATTTTTGTAAGCAATGTAAACAGATGATGAAATACATCACAAGTCAATGGGATGGATAGGTAGATACTAAAAACCCTCTCTATACAATCTGTCAGATGGAAAGTTTGCAAGGTGTGTCAGTCAGTGGGCGGACAAAGGCGTACGCGAGGGTGGATGGGCACCTGGCACCGCGCGTTGCGTCACATGAGGTGACTTCATGAGGGTAAAAGTTTGAGAGATGTGAGTCCATGTGGCGTTGATCTACTCACACTGTCAGATACCTTTTGCAGTACAGTATCTTTATTTCTAATTATTTTATTACTATGGAGATTAGGATTAATGTGTGCCCTCTAAACGTTTCTTTGGATGAGTTATGAATTTTTCGATACTTATGCCCTGGCGGGATGATGCTGTGGGTACCGACACCACAAGTCTGCATAGGTGTTGATGCATACTATATCAAACCACTGTAGCTATCTACTGTCCCTTTGGGTCGACACTTCAATTCAAGACGTGTTTTCCAGGCTACCTTACCTGTGCATGTCATCTAGACCACTGTACCTGGCCCTATGCAGGATTGTTTATGCGTTTATTAATTAACATATAACAGCTACAACCTCCTGGATCATTTGAACGAGAGTAAACCCTGTTACTTTAGGGATAGGATGCGAATAGCATTTTCAGTGGTCCAGACTCTATTGTAGAGCAATAGCCACAGCACATGCACATCTTCCACCGCGATCTGCCCTACTCAATTTTGAGTTACTGCACTTTGCAGGTACACCACTATATTTGTCCAGATTCGGTTGCTAGTCTGGCTACCCGGGAAGACCAGTTCTAACTGAATCATTACACTTCATTGGTGGCTTTCCTGTGTTTTTAGGTCTCGACATTATTCCTTTTTGTTTGTCACTCTATTAATATATTACTAATAAAAGTAAAATTTTAATCTCCTGGCTATGGTGTCTTTGGGTTGATTGATACCCCCTTTTGGATTTACTAGCTCCCTGCAGCAGAGGAAGGCCAGAATAAACTGTAACTTACAGTCTTCCAGGTGCTGACATCACAACCTGTTTGGGTAAAGTCCTGATATCGGGACATGGGTGAGTGATACTAATTACTGTTTATTCACATTTCTTGTTCACATGATTGATGAGAGGAGTGGGAATAAAAAAATATATATTAATAAAATATGCATAAATATACTGTAAAGCACTTAAGATGCTGTGAGAAATGTATATATAGTGTATGTTTGAGTTAAAAATACAAAAACTCAACTTGTGAAAATCAAGCCTTTATATGGTTTGATTGACACAAAAATATACCGAAATGTGTAATGTTTTAATTCAGCTCTTTAGAACTACTCAAAATCAAAAACAATCATACATACTATATCTTGCCTGTAATGTGCCAAAAAACACTCACCAAAAATTGAGCTTTTGAAAAGTTAAACTTATGCCACAAAGACAAGCCCTTTTACAGCAATATCGACAGAAAAAGAAGTTATGGCTTGCAGAATGGTTTAATGCAAAAATGGAACAAGTCTACTTTGCCATTTTAGATCACAGTCCTAGGGTAAGTAGAGTGTTGGAAAACCATCAGAATAGCTGGTAGATGTTCATACACACCTCCCTGTCCCGTGCTGAGGTGCAGTTATCTTGTTTTAGTAAATCTAAGCATTTTATAGAAATAAGCTTTTTAAACATATGTAAGTTAGCTCCTCCGATTAATAATTAATATTTCTAACTTTCAAATGTTCTAGTTTTTTGACAAAAAGTCATAATGTGAATTTTTTTTTGTAGAAAATGTTTGCCATTTGTCTTCTTTCTATTTCCATCATTTTTTTACGTTTGCTTATCTTTTATGAATTTTAGAAAGTTTTAACAGCAAGCTCTCAAATTGCGTGCACCACTACCTCCTCCAAACTTGCATGCACTACTACATCCTCCACACACGGCATGCACTATTACATCCTCCGCACACCGCGTGCACTACTACATCCTCCACACACTGCGTGCACTACTACATCTTTTGCAAACCACATGCACTACTACATCCTCCACACACAGTGTGCACAACGCCTACTTCTACTATCAGAAAGCACTTACAAGTGCGGTTGGGGGGGAGAGAAAACGGACAATGGGGGGCATAACACAAGGAAAAACGGACGGTGCTGGTTATAATGTAAGGGAAATTGGACTATGGGGGGAGGGAAATAGTGATTGCTCAACAGTACCTACAGGACAGATCACAGGTATCTCTCTAACACCACCAAATGCAGAAAGGTGGAGTTGGAGAGTGGTGGATCTGTCCTGACTTACAATATGTCATGACATGATCTGTCATGAAAGAGATCAGTCATGACATTGTCTGTCATGACATAAATTAGTCCTGACACCATCTTTCATGACTGAGATCAGTCATGACACGATCTGTCATGACTTACATCACTGAAACTGGGCTGTCTGCTGTGACTGCCCAGTTTCAGCGATGGACATCGCAGGACAAATCAAATTGGTCTTGTGATGTCAGTGGGTGGGAATTGCAGGGTGACGTCGCAAATCAATGGAGCGCTTGTGTCTGATATATTGGACGCGGAGTAAAAGAAAAACCTGTCATGATCATTTATGCTTACAAACTGCCACTAGCCTGTTCTGGAAGATTCAGCATTACACAGCAAATGAACCTTGAATGCTGTATCCAAATGACCAGTAAGGAGTTACAGATCAGAGTATCATGGTTATCGGACACCTCCTGGCACAATTGATGTCCCATAGACTAGGCACAATGTCACAAGTCAATTGCTAGCTGCCAGCAGGGGATGTAGTAGTGGGTTATAATATAGGCATTTTTGGGTGGCATGGCAGGGTCTATGCTTCTGAAGGGGAATGGCCTCTCAAACCACCAACCAAGTTTGATACTGCCCTGTAGAGATAATAAAGAGAGGGACCTCCAGCCCTGAAATTCTTATACATGTGTGCCAGGTTCTCCTGAGGTCCTTTTATTGCGGTACAAAAGGGTACCCAAGAAGCTTTGTTCTTAAACTGTATCAAATCATAAAAAATGAGGGGCTGACAATTTACATACTGTACATCTTAGGGGCCATTGCATTCTTAATCTACCCCATAATTTAATGGTCTTATTCTTTGGGCATTTAATTTGTCCCATCACCGTCATCAGCAGCAGTAGCATTGTCAAGTTACATTTTATCTAGGCAAATGTAAAAGTTGTTTTCCATCACTATGGGATCACTGTGACTGTACTATACATTTCTGAAATCAGTGTTGACTCTAGTCTTCACTTTTACAGCTCTTTGAACTATGCTGGAGATATTATTATTATTATTATTATTATTATTATTATTATTATTATTACTTTATTATAATTTTTGGTTCTCTGAAATGTATTTTCGCCTATGAAACTGTATGAAGCCATATATAAAACTTATGTATCTCATGTGGAAAACTAGGTCAACATTTAATAGTAGTACATTTTGAAATTTTAATTGAGGATATTGCCCACCACTGCTATAACATAAGTCATAACTGTCTTGTTTGTTGTATTGTTTGTATCATTTGTCATGCTGATATTAATCTTTTCTTTTCTCCACTCAGCTGTTGTACCTGTTCTTTCCTACTTCGTTTTGTGGGTGAGGATATCACAGTGATGTCTGCATTCAACCTGCTCCATTTGGTGACAAAGAGCCAGCCAGTGGCGCTGCGGGCCTGTGGGCTTCCCTCAGGTTGACTGGGTGCTACTTGTTGTGTGATGCATAGTGGGAGCCCTTAACAATTCAATTTCTGCTGCAGAAAACAATTACTTATTGTGTAATAATCAATTTAGTATAGAAAGATTTAACTAAATAATTAGTATAATCCATACAGAATATTGCTAATATATTATTATAACACATGCAATATTTTGGGGTTTAAACTGTTGTTTGATAAATTTGAAGACGAGCACTGTACCTTAGGATTTGGGCTATGGAATAGTTTTCAAAAAATGTATTTACTTGTAAAAACCTCCTACAAAAAACATTCTTTCACTTAACAATGAACAAATACTTACATTAGGATATGTGCATACTGCAGATATGCTTTCTGTGATGGGCCCCCACTCTCAGGTCACTTACACTATAGAGCATCATAATTTAGTTCATAAACCCCCGCCAACTTATGCAAGATGGGACCTTTACACTAAATACTACTATCTAGCCCTCGCACTCACTCAAATCTTTCACTGCCAGCACCGGTACTTTACTTTTAAAATTATAATAAGAAGGCAAATAAATAAATCCCTCAACAATTTAGAAACCCAAATTACAGATTACCCAATTATCTATAAGATTACTTAAAATTGGTAATACTATCTCTGCGAAAACTTAAGTTCTTTAAGGGGAACCTGTTATCAAGAAAAGGTGTAATAAATCTTACTCACACTCCGATGTAATAATAAATAACTTTATAATCCCAAAGGGAAATTTAAGTGTCACATCCACAATATACAGTCCATCAGACCATTGACAAAGATAAAAATGAGAAAAACCACATGCAAACAATTAAAACATAAATTACACATAAATCCCCCACATTACATTTCTTAAATATGTAACACACACTCATGACTTGGTCTACCCATCCTCACAGCATTTGACAGCTAAAGGGCAGCTGCTATGAATGTTTTCTTAAATCTCTCAGACCTGCAACTCATAGAAATAATATGGGAACTAAAACCACTCATCTGTGCCTGAAATACGCCGTACATGGATTGATCAATGATTCTATCTATTTTCTTTAGTATTCCACACTGTACCAGTTCCTCCCATCTCATGTCCACTATCGAGGATGCCTTCCTTATGATCTTATCTAGCCTTTGACGAGCTCTACTAGAGATACAGTTACCCCAAGCTGCTAAAGCAAATGCAAATGCACTCATTATAACTGTGCGATAAAAACCTGCCATCATTATCATTGACACATCGAAAGACCTTAGTCTACGTCAAAAAAAATAAATTAATGTGCCTTTGCTGAAAACTGCAGTGCAGGTGTCCCAGCTTAAATCTGCTCCCACCAGTGAAATTATTCCGCAAACATTTTCTTCTTTGTCTATGTTGGCTCCACCCACTGCTGCTTGTGTGAGACACTGACACCAGCTACACATGTATCTGACATATTCTTCTATAACATAGCTGCATCCTGTTGAATACAGGCTGCAGGGGGCGTCGCTGCCAGCACCAGGAAGTATAGAGAGGCAGCCAGCACCAGGAGTGTCACTTCATTATACAGGCTGTGCCTCACACTCATGAATAAGCCAAACAGCTGAATACGATAATAATGCATTGGACCTCTCTCAGGTCATTTGCATACAGCCTTGGGACCTGATTGCTTAGGTTTCCAGGCATGTAAAGAGACAATTAAGGGATATTAATGGCAATGCGTTCTAATGGCGGTTTATGAAAATATATTTAGTTTTATGGGTTAATTTGCTTGACAGGTTCTCTTTAAATGTATAAAGAATATCCAGGCACACAAAGTTTAAGTTGAAGTTAATCAGCAAAGCTTTATTGTGGTAATCCAAAGTATAACGTTTCGGCTAAAATCAGCCTTTCTCAAATACGTCTACTGCTGTAAGAAGGAAGTAAGAAAGAAGTCCAGTATTTTTGTCCACGCACTCTTTGTTGACCACTAACACGCATTCTTTGCCAACCCGTGGCATTTCATTTTATGTACCAACCTCTACATTTGCTACAAGTCGTTGAGTGTCAGATCCCCGTGACCTGCCGTGGCTCAGTGCCAGGAATGATCTGTACCAAACTGCTGTTAGTTTGGCTTGTCTTTTGTCAGAGGTCCTATAATTGAGCCATTGTAGGCAACAGCCAAGCTTTAATAAAGGAGCAGACAGAAACAAAGTGACACCTTATAATAATAATAGAATAAATATTGAACAATGGCAAAATAACTGCACGCTGCAATACCAATATCTGTCCTGAGATGGACAGAGAAGGTGTTATCAGAAAAGGATCTATTGCTTGGATAAAGCATCTGCTGATATAACTATTTCTTCAGTTCTGTCAAACAAGCACCAATTATGTTTGACAATTGTTCATCAGATCTGGCTGCCCTTAAAATAGTTATATTGTTATATGAGCTGTACCTCTAGTGGAGGCTGTTACTTGCAGAAAGTGAACTTTCAAGGTAGTTAAATAAATAACAGCTTCATTAATTGCTAAAATAATGCAACCCTATTCATATTACCTGCAGCTACACAATATGAGGTTCTGGATGTTGTAAATGGGTTGTAAATATTTGCCCCAAAAGAAGCTGGATAATTATTGACATTGGCAGTCTTAGTTGTAAGACAAGTCTTAGTTCAACATAAGACTATGTGGAAACCTCCTGGAATTTTGGTAAGCCATGTCTAGTTAAAATGAGTAATGTCAGGCAGAACTGGGTCTAAGCCAAGATGATGGCAAGAGAATAGTCGAGTGAACAAGCAGATGTCAAATATACCAAAAAGCAAAGCATGTAGCAATAGCAAAGACACAAGTGTCAGAAGACTGAGAATTAACCAGGGTCCTCTGATGGAACCGGGCAAAATGTTAAGGGAGTAATGTACGCTACCCAGCAGCTGACTGGTTTAGCTGTCTATCGCTCAAGCCACAGCTGCACACAAAACAAACTCAAACTCACACACAACTTTCTTCAAGGAAAAGATCCTGAAAGCCAGCAGTCAATCAAAGGTACCCTTGGGTGTGGTTTTCAAGCACAGAAGCCTGAAACCTGATTTCATAAAGAATACTGCAGAGCAATTCAGTGGGTTCTGACAGTAAAGGTTATGCCAACTTTGGACTGTGGCTATAGAGCCAAAGAGGATTGATTATGTGAGAGCCAGTCTAATAATTCTAGCATTTAAACCTTATATCTATTTCAAGTTTTAGGTCTCAGAGAGTGGTTAATTATTTTATTTGTGTAAGCATAAGGCTTAGGACATGAATAACCAATTACTGTGGCTATACATTAAATTAGATTTAATCCGTTGGTCGTCCATGTGTTATTCGTGTTGTTTTTCACATCTGTTTGTCATCATATTTTTTTCACACCTGCTGAAATTACTGTAGACTGCAAAACACTTCACTCTCCAGCATTTGAGAAAAAAAGTGACCTCTAATGGATGACATAATTGTGCAGTCCATTTGTTTGTGGAACCATCATCTTGTGGAACCATGTCCATGTTCCATATGTGAGAAAAAAATTGTGCATGCTGGTATTTTTTAACTATGGACCAACGTTCAATTAAAAGAAAAGAAAATATGAAAATACAGATGGAAAACAAAGACTCAGTATGCCATCTATGAAAATCAAGGATAGCATACCACAAAAAAATGCTAGTGTCCCTAATTGTATTCCTAATTGCAGAAGATAATGAGAGCCCTAGAAAAAAAATCAGCTCTGTTAGTATTTTATGGCCATTATCATGGTATGTAACAGTGGGTACCACGGTTTTGATGGCCACAACAGATAAACAAAGATTGGACATTTTACCTAGCTTGACTTTGTGTTACACAGATTTCAGCAAGACTGAAAAGCATATAATTTCACTAGGTGGTTTGATGGAAAGGAGATTGTGTCCACTGTTTTTGTTTTAATCCAAAAATTTTTTATTGAACATATTTTAAGTTTTTTCAAGACAAAAAAACAAATACAAAAAACCCTTCCGTTGAACCACCCTCTCCCCCTCCCAAGAGGGTTTATATAGCAAAAGCAAATACATACAGAGTACATCTCAGAATATACAATCAAAGTACAAAGTAAAAAGTACATAATCACATATGAATGTGTACAGTGGAACACAAGAGTTTATCAACAAACCGGAGAAAAAGATCATCTGCCGTTGGGAGATGTATAATTACAGACTACCTGAGCCACTCCTATAAGCCTACATTCTATGGTAGTGTCAGGAACAGATTCATACATACATATTCAGATGATACCTGGCGTGTCCAACCAGGGACTAAATATCTGTTCAAATTTTCCCTCCGTCTTTCTCTTCAAGTATAGTGGCCTGACAACCGAATAATCATGTTCATTTTATTTATATACTCCTGTATAGTAGGGGGACAGCCTGAAACCAGTGATATGCAGTAAGCTTCCTCTCTTGATATAACATACAAGCCATAACCCAAACTGCGTCCACTCTGCAAGCAGATGTAGAGACACTGTGGATAAGGACATTTTATCCCTGGACAAGGAGTGCATCAGCTTGTTGGAATGTCCTAGAAAGTATTGAGCTATCAAATCCCAGTTGTGGATTTGCCCCCATTTTGCTCAAATACGATCCTGCTCCTGTGGGCCATCTGCAGAAGGACTTTCTGGTGACAAGATAGGGGAGAAGTTAAGCTCTGAAGACCCAATTTGAATGCCTTAAGTCCCCAGAAATTTACGTGCAGACTGAGTCTTGGTTCTGTCATTTCCCTCTTACTGCTGTATGTTATGAGAAAGCCGCGCAACCCATCAAAGATGCGTCTGAAATAACCGTTACATGCGGTGGTCTTTGACAGATTTAGCAAGGCTGTGGGAATGATTGCTTCTATTTCCATTTGTACCAAAGGGATTAAGATGAAGTGGGGCTCACGGAGATGTTCTTCTCAAGATAAAATTGTATCTAACGGCATTTGGTCAGAACTTGTTCTCGTAGCAGTCAATTTCCCTTTTCAGCTGTCCAGTTCTCTTGGAGACTCTGACTGGCCCTTTAGTAGTGAGAGAAGATCACTTGTGTCCACTTTTCTCCTGGAATAGACAAGCATGTGGTGTTTAGAGTGAAAACCATAAGGTCAAGGATTTTGTGGGATTACCTACAGAACTGCTAATGTTCACAGAAAAACCTTCCAGAAGATTGTCCCTTTGACAAAACAGTTTTTGTTTGCCTTCCTGGAAGAGGAGAATCTTATCTAGGTACACTAGACAAAAAGATCCATTTGATAACAAACACAACAGGTTTCATGGCACAAGAAAAGGTGTAAGGAGGTTTGGAGAGGCCAAACACCATAACAGTCCTGTAAAAACAGTACAAAGTGAGCCTGATTGGGAACAATTTGTAGGATTTGAAAGACATCTTTTAAAGCCACCTTTATAGGGAAAAGTCTTTGTACATTAAATAATGTAAGTCCACAATACTCTCCATGGAGAATATGTAGTGACTTTACATTTAGGACTGGACTTACTGACTTGGTTTTAAGACTGGAAATATGTGTCTCATCCAGCCTTTCTATCCTTGTTGTGCTAGGGACATTTTGCCTTGTACAGGTGGAGTTTTTAATAATGGGTCTGAGGAGGATTTTGTGTGGAATTGTGGTTGTTACTGTTGCAAAGGAAACCTTATTAATAGAAGTGGTGGCTTTCTTGTAAGTTTTGTTTTGAAGGCACTCAGTTTAAAGGAGTTGTCATAGAAGAAGATTGAAGCCGAACCTCCTCTCCATTGTCCCGAAGATACTTGGGTCTGTATTTTTGACTTGTATGATTAGCCATCTGACTGAAAGGGTATTCATAGAAGGGATAAGACCCACTTTAATAATTGGGAAACCACTCCATTCACTCCATCTAAGAGGATGCTGCTGAGCAAATTACAGACTCCCAGTCCCAGTCTTCCTCTTAGATAGTTTCTACTGGATTAAAAGTGTTGGATTTTTTTAAAGACTCTATACTGTAAATGAGGAAGAATGGACAAATGCCTCTGCATTACAGCTTGAAGGAAGTGCTTCTGTATAAGAATTAAAAGCAAGCAAAGGGATAGTTTTTCTCCAAAACTAGTGTGGACATAAATTTGACCAAAAACAACCCGGGAAGGACTCTTATGAAACCTCAAACAAAGCTTACTTTTATAGAGTGCTATTTCTGAGTATGTGCTTGACTGAGGAGAATATGAAGTGAAATCTGTAATGTTTTTTCCTTTTCTTGGTGGGGAGTAGTGTTCAAAGTGCCGCTGTCTGGACTTTGCAAAAATAAGATAATTGGCCTGGGAGGGGGGCTGTTAAAAAATAAAGTTATGCTTACCTCCTCCCGCAAGGCTAGTTATGTAGTTTTTGCAAAGCCTGGACAACCCCTTTAAACAGCGCTGACAAAGTTGCCAGCAGCATTTAAATCAATAGAGCTTGAATGCAGGGTGCCGCCAGTTTGGGAAGGATCGTTGCTCTCTGAAGACATTGTTGGTAGCGACAAACTTCCTTAAAATGGCTGTGGACGGCACTCGGGGCAGGTAAGTGCTGATGCGCTCTTGCTCTATTGATATAATGCTGATGCCAACTTTGCCAGTGGCATTTAAAGAGTTAAAAGTGGCATTTTAAAATATCCAGCACATAAGAAGCCAGACCAAAGCAAATTTGTTACATTTTTCGAAACCCGAATTTTAACGGGTCCACTCATCACTTGTAGGGAGTCTATCCCTAAGGACATAGGAATGTTGCCTTTGTCTTGTATTTTTTCCGGCTGAAGCATCAAAAGAGAGGGACCCAGCAACTCAACATGCAATGCATTCTCCTCCATCTGTGCCAGATTACTTCTGATGGAGCTAATTACATCGTATAGCACTCCAAGATTGTCTTACCCATAAGCTTTTGCTAGGTGGTTACCACCCTGAAGAAGATACTATCCACTTATTCTCTAGTGACACAAGATGACTCATCTCATTTATCACCTCTGACCTCAATGAGTTGGCTCAAGTCCACTGCTGCCTCTAGCCATGAGGCTGTTGTAAAGAATATCACTAAATGCTGTTACTAGAGATCAATCAAGATTGCAGTCCCTATAATCATTGACAGAAAATAGAAGAAAAAAAATCAGAAAATAAAAACACATAGAAAATAATGATCCCTCGCCTTACAGAGGTCACCAGTTTCACCAGGTCCCTTGTTGTGGCCACAGGAAAGTACACTAAGGATCAGTTTTGGAACGATTCTTTGGCCATGCTGACATGTTAAACAGTGGCAGTATAAAGGAACTCACTTTTTTTATAAGCAGAATGGTGAAACCGTTTCAATTAACTGTTGTAGATTTCAGATTATTTTTGCATTTACAGATGAATGAAGAATGCAACTATTTTATATAACATATGCCTGGAATAATGACAGGACCTTTTTAAGTTTTATAAAAAAAACCCAAACATTTCATTTTGAGTAGCAATAAAAATTCTTTAATTGGATACCATAGGACTGTGGTGGAGCAGGTTGACAAAAATTTAGCACATTACTATGTAACTGCTTGTAGTCACCTTTTAGCAAGTCATGGTTGCATGTTCCAGCTATTTTCCACTAGGTGGCAGTGTATACTTATTTTTTTGTCCATCTGTTAGGCACTTCACTTTGCTGTGCAATTGTATGTACGCTTTGTATTCCTCTCCGGTACACTAGGAGTTAATCTGTCACGCACACAAAGTTTTGCTCACAAATAGACTATTTCCTGATATATCACAGACCTTTTCCAGCATTAGAAACAATGAAAGTGGGTTAGCAGATCTTTAATGCATTCCAGATATCAGAATGAAGCAAGGAATTCTTGCAGCTATGCTGCGCCACAAAACATAGGGTGTACTGGAAATACCCCATTTGTGATTCATTAAAACATCTTGCCTTGTACCTAAGCAGAAGTTACATTTGAGGCTTACAGTTTGTAAGACATTAAGTTTAATCTATTTTTCCCCATTTGTCCCTAAATCCATTGAGAGAATAGTGCTCATACTCATATTCTTCAGGTAAACTTGCTGCAGGAGACCACCCAGGGTTTAAGAGACCTATTATGAAAGGCTAATATTAACTTGTTTTCTGATTGTTATGGGCTCCCACTTACCATGTGTTTTTCTGTTTTTCACATTGATGTTGCCTGCATCACCTGTAATGTGCATGTATTGTTTTTATTCCTTATGAGTGTATGTGCACAATTGCGAATTGTGAGAACCAGACATCATACTTTCAGATGATCCAAGTCACATAAAACTGTATATATCAGAGCTCATCACCTTTATATTTACAATATAGATGATTTTGGGTGCTCTTTAAATGCTGTCTGTAAAAATGAATGTGCTGGATGTAATAGTAGCCTCTCAGTAGCCACTAATATGATATCTATACGTTTTACCAACGGATCTGAATCTGGTGCCTAATTGCTGCCTACTACTGGCACATTTCAAATTGTCAAATTGAAATGGTAACATTAGAACAAAGCAAGATAATATAACAAAATTATAAAATACATACAAAATTAAGCCAAATATCTTTACACCAGCATTAAAAATGTCCAACCTCATTTCATCTTCATCCAGGTAAGTAAATAGAAATAAAAAGAAATAGACCCACACCATCATGTTGTCACATAAACTATCAGTTCTGGTGTATGTGTTTAATTTTAAGATTGATATGGTACCTTTATCAATAAGTTCATCAATGAGTGTTAAAATTACACCTGTAAAGACATGTCCTACACACAACGATACAATGAATCATATGGAAGGGGAGATCTAAGTACTCATTTTAATTATAAACTTCTTAAAGGAAATCTACCTCTAATATTAAGTAAAATAAAACTACACATACTTATCTTTAGTCCTCTTTAAAAAAAAAAAAAAAAATTATAAAAAGATACCATATTAGTGGTAGATTTCCTTTAAGAGTATGTTCAGTGTTGGCCTGTTGGTATCTAAATACAAGAATAAAATAAAAATAAGTGCATAACATTTGTGTGCATAAAATAATAACAATTGACAAACTTTGGGGAATAGGATCTGTACATTTCTTCAGGACAATGCTGTACCCTACATGTTGTAATATTTCTTTTTCAGCCTTGAGCCTGATGTGGTAACAAATTAGTATTCTGGGACTACACTGCTAGTTGGCTACCTTCTGGTGATTGCTGTGTCCCATTTATTGTTTACCAGAGTTGTCCTCTTATATTTGGTTAGTGGATATACTTGGTATTACCGTTCCTGCCGTGGTATTACCGTGTTTCTTTCAAACAATAACTTTTATAAATCTTCACCTGGCTCCCTGCCTAGTCATTCCCTGGGTGTGGTCATCGTTGCTCAAAGTAAGTGCCCCCCTCCACAAACAGCTCGTCTTCCTTGATTTTGAATTAAAAAAACCCCCCCCCCCCCCCCCCGCTTCATGTCTCCGCCCCCCCCCCCCCCCTGCATACTCTCACGGACCGAGCAAGCGATTCTAGTGCTTGCGCTGTCAACATGAGATTGCGAATGTGCGAAGATAGGAGTGGAGAAGCGCTGGCAGTCTCCACTCTAACTGCGCATGCGCCGGGTTAAGCACAAGGTTGGTAGACAGTGAGGCGGATGCAGGTAAGCAAACTCCATAGTGAGTTGTGTAGCTGGCACAATGCTGTGCTCAACGAGTCGAATAAACAGGTCCGTGAGAGTATGCAGGGAGGCGAAGGCAAGAAGCAATGTAGCGGAGGGAGGTTGGAGGGGTTTTTTAATTTAAAATCGAGGAAGACAAGCTGTTTGTGGAAGGGGGCACTTACTTTGCACAACGATGACCACGCCCAGGGGATGACTAGGTAAAGTTTTATAAAAGTTATTGTTTGAAAGAAGCAAGCCAGAAATCTGAAGAAAACACAGGTCCCAGTTGTCGTCTTGTGTCATCGTCCAGGGGGTTCACTAACCCTGAAGCCTGAGAGATACTAGCATAGCCATTACCAAATTGATTGAGCTGTGACTGTTAATGGAATACCATTACCACTTCAATTAACTGATTTGATACTAATGACAATGCTGAGGATATATACTGTATATACTCGAGTATAAGGAGAGTTTGTCAGCACAATTTTTGTGCTAACAGTTCCCCCCTCGGCTTATATTTGGGTATATATATAAAAAAAATAAATAAACTGTGTGCTCACCTTTCCAATGCCGCAGGCAGATCCTCTTCTTACGTCATGTGTGGCAGTGCCAGCTCCAGCTCCCAGCGCGCCGCCGGCACACAAACTATGATGTCAGCAAGTGGCAGTGGTGCCGGCAGCCATGTGCATAGACCTGGAGCTGGCTCTGGCACACAGAAAAGTAAGAAGAGGACCTGCCTGGGGAGTCGAAAAGGTGAGTACTCGGTTTAATTTTTTTTTTTGTGCTGGGCATACTGGGGGCTGGCAGGCTATATACTACAGGGGGCAGTCTATACAATACAGGGGTCTGGCTGGCTATATATTACAGGGTGGCTGGATGGCTATATACTCCAATGGGTTGGCTGGCTATATACTACAGGGGGTGTGTCTAGCTATATACTACAGGGGGTGTGGCTAGTTATATACTACAGGGCATTGACTGGCTATATACTACAGTGTGCTGGCTGGCTATATACTACTAGAGGCTTCCTGACTATATACTACTGGTGGCTGGCTATATACTACTGGGGGGTTGCTATATAATACAGAGGGCAGGCTGGTTATATAGCACTGGGGGCAGGCTGCCTATATACCACTGGGGACTGGCTGGCTATATACTAATGGGGGCTTGCTGGATAGATACTGGGGAGGCTGTGACCAATGCCTTTCCCACCATAGGCTTATACTCAAGTCAATAGGTTTTCCTAGCTCAATAGGTCAATAGGTTTTTTGTGGTAAAATTAGGTGCCTCGGCTTATACTTGGGTCGTCTTTTACTCAAGTATATGTGGTAATCAATTTGTAGGCCATAAAATGCCTTTTAGCTCAACTTCAATGGAGTTGCACAGAATCATTGTCCATCAACCACATAAAAGCTGATTAGGCAAGTGGACCAGAGCTTAATTTATGTGTTGACTTTCAGTTCCCTTCTCTCACTGGTTGGGCCCACAGAAATCTGAACCTTATCATCATGCTGTGGATTTCGTAACACAGCAAAATACAGGACATGTCCTATATTTCTCTGTGCATGGTCATGTTGCGGTGAGACAACTTGTACTCAACGCACTGTGGCCAGGCGCCATAAGTGTCAATGGGGAACGATATCCAGCCACAAGTGGTGCGGACGGATTTTGATCCCCATTAAGATTGTCTGAGTGAGGCCTAACAGTTGAAATGCTTTAGCAAACATTCATTGTACATTGGTTATTGATTGATTTTTCTTTTGATTATTGGACAGATTATACAGATCTAGTATCAGTATGGAATATAACCATAGCATATTTTATAAAATTTTTGTATTGTGTAACCTAAAGGCATTTGGTTTCAGTGTTAGAAATCTGGAGATCATAAGACCATGACCGATTTAGTACACAACATGTGTACTGTAAAATAATGCTTCAAGCAGAAGGTGAAATAATCCCATTCTCATAGTTTCTTCTCAAACATACATTTACATTAGGGAAGAAACAAAGAATGTTTTGTGTTCCTTGTTTTACTTGAGTGTGGCATGGTTCCAAGCACAGTCTTGTACGCTTGAGTAATTACTCTCTAAAGCCAAGGTTACCTGATAAATGTCAGTACATTCTCCAGATAAAAATATGTTATTACAGGCTCTAGGGCTAAATTTGCTTTGAAATTAGAAAAACCTGAAATTTACTTTCATGGGAGGATTTGGTTAACCTAAAAACACCTTTAAAAATGAAAACAAAACTTGGGGAGTAATGCTGTATGTACCTGATCCCTTTACAGTTGTCCAGAAACTCCCATTCAAGTCTGTTTGATTGGCCACTTTGGAGCATATTAAGTTACACCATTGAAGTTGGATTCTGAATGAAGGAACACAGCAAGCACATTTGACATTACTTTGGTGGAAAAGATTTAGAGTCCATTCAGTGCCAAATAAAAAAAGAATAACTTTTAAAATGATCTTGACCACTATTTGCTCTTAGATACGTACAGTATGTTATTTACAACCTAGATAAAACCCACATTTATTTAAAGCAATGTCACCCACATTTCTGCTTTATCCATTATTTAGATATATGTTTTTTGCCGGTTTCAATTTACTTTTACAGGCATGTCTACACAAATCTATGTTTCTATGAGTCTCTTGCTCTGTTAAAGGGAATAAGTCTCAACATATTTTGATATTACGGTACATATCATTGTTTGTCTTAAAAAAAAATAAGACTGCAATTTTTACACTAGCTGCTGAGCCTTCCTGAATAGGTCACAGACCACATCTAAAAAACTCTTCCATAGATTTATCCAGACTGCTTACAGCCTGTTGTCCATGTTGTTGCTGTGGAAGCGAATCCTACAATTTATATTAGTGTCTATCATAAAATAAATAATAAAATTTGTCATTTTTGCCACATGTCCGTAAGTTTTTTTTGTCCCATTTTTGACACTATTTTTTTTTAAAGTGACCAAAGTGGCGGAGACACAATAGCAATTTTACAAATACTTGAAACAAAAAAATGTTCAAATAATGTCTGAAACTATTGCCAGCCATTTAAAGAAAACCTGTCACTAGGTTTTACCCCTTTAAACTACTTAGTAGTTCCTGTGGATAGGGCCTAACTTGCTTTTATGGGAAAACCCCTTTATTGACTTGAAAATAAGAGATGCCCACATGACACATGCTTTATTAGATTTTCTTGCAATCTGACCAATGTATTTGGCTTAAGTTTTTATGTTGCTGTTTAAATGTGAAAACCTGTGGATTGGTTCCCTTAAAGCAGTTTTTGTAAATCAGCTTTCTGTTCTGTTCACTACTGAAAGCTGACAGATAAGGAACCTGATCATGTTTCCAAGGACACACATCTTTACAGACAGTGCACGGAGAGTCTAATTTGCTCAAAAAAATTGTCCCTCAGTTTTTATCTTTCTGCTGTGTACGGACCTGAGTAGGTTTTCAGATTCACTGCTCACTACAGGCGAAAGGATAAGTTATAAATATAAAGAATAAATTATACAATATTATAATATATTACAAAGTTTACTGTTATCACCTGCTCTATTCATATCTGAAATGAAAAAAACTGCTTCAAAGGTTTAGCTACAATATAATTTAAGCTTTTAGATTTGTCTTCAAACTAGGTAAAAATTTATTTTCTTTAGTTACCAATCTGCCAGGGAGATGATTTTTCTTGCTTTTAAATAGTAAGCTGATGTATTGCTCCTTCCTAACTCCCTAGCTTCCTCTTCCTTTTTTCCAGTATATCTTTTCATTCCTTCATAACATTGCTTTAGAGTTTACTGTGCCAAGGCCTGTTTGTGATAATGACTCAGAACTAGCCAGTATGTTTTTTAACTTCCCTTCTGACAACAGTGGCAACAAAGCATAAAATAAAAACAATCAATGGAAAGCAGAAGAATATAAACAAAGGCTCCATCATATATAACAAATAAAAACAGATACCTATTTACGTTCCATGAGACATATTTAGTATTTACGTTGCATGAGACATATTTAGTCTTTCGCTTGATTTGTTGCTGTCATGACCTTAGAAGGATTTAGGTGTTTCTTGCGAGAGTAAGGAAGCCTTAATTGGAAAAAGTCTCCATAGGAGAACTCTTACTTATCAACTCTTGTGAGAGTAAGTATTTTAGAACCTATTTGCCCCTAAAAAAACTGTAAATGTTCTATTGCAATCTAAAAAGTATACTTATGCATTCGTTTTATTTTCTAGTATTTAATATCATCCAATAAAATTTGAAATCTTTTTTTTATTTTGCTGTTTTAAAATCTTTTAGCAAATTAAAGGAAACCTAACCTAAGGAATCTACCATCAGAAGTACACCTGGTGCCTGCCTCTGCCCTAATCTGTAATTTAAAAATCATGGAACCGAACCTAACTTGTTAAAAACTTAATTTTAGTCATATGTATATGAACTGCAGAGGCTTTTGGGGTGTGGAGTAGCCTTAGCTCCCAGTGCCCGGCTAGGCTAGTTTTTAACAAGTTAGGTTCCATTTTTAAATTACAGATTAGGACAGAGGCAGGCAGTAGGAATCTACCTTAAGATCTACTTCTGATTGTAGATTCCTCATGGTAGGTTTCCTTTAATTTATATTTAGCTGTGGAATTGACGATAGAAATACTCATAGGTTTTGTCACTTAAATCATTGTATAAATAAGACATAATTTATATACCGTATATGTCTGTGGAGCTTTTATAAATACTTCTATAGGAAAGTTGAGGGATTGCCGTGAAGAGACCTGAGATGTAACGTAGATTAAAAAATTAAGAAATGTATCTGTTTAGCTGTTGTGGCAGCTTCCTTTTTATATTCATACAATGTTAAATATCTTTTCAGAAATACGCACATAATAAAGCTATACAATTTCTGACACATTTGTACCAATTTTAGATTCCAAAGTGACAGAAATTCTGCAACCCCTAAACGGTTTTTGTATTTGAATACAAAAATGTAAGGTCTAGCCTCAATATTACATCCTTGCATCCTTGACAGTTTCTTAAATTCAGATGTATTGCATCTATCCTTGTTAGTGAAAATTGTATTTATCAAATTCAACTTCATTGTTACTGCAGGGCCTAGTAGTAGCATTTAATTTTATCAGGAGAGTTTATACCAGCGGTTGCTTGATTAGTTCATAGACACAAATGCCCAGAATTCTCCTTCTAAGCATCTTTTCAAATTACAGTTGTCACAGATGCTCCTGCGACCCATGCCTCGGGTTCACGAGTGCACCCGTGTACCTCTGTGCCGGCTGCAGGATTACTCAGCTGTCTACGCTGTCTATGTCCTTTTACGATATCGCTCACACCAACCCTTGCTACCCTTAAAGGACATCTACCACCACATTTAGCGGTGGTAGACTGTCACCAAATACAAGCTCTTTACCTTAGGGGTGATGGGGGAGTCTTCATGCCACATTTCGGGCACGTCCGCTACTCTGAAATAAATACTTCATACCGTAAGTTTATGCAAATTAACCTCTCCGCTAGCTGAGCACCTCCTGGCTCTGTTGGAAAATAATTTATGCATGCCCCCTCATTGATATTCCTCCACGTCGCCGGCCACAAGCATTGCAGACAGCCGTTGATGTCACCCGGCTGTCTGCTAATCTCACGCATGCCCATGAGCTTACTACCTTGCACAGCCAGCATGGAGGAATATAAGTGAGGGGGAATTCATTAATTATCTTCCGAGACAGGTGGCGCTTGGCTAGTGGAGAGGTGAGCGCTAATGTGCATAAAATTATAAGGTATTTATTTTGGAGTAGAGGATATGCTATAAGTATATGTGGTGTGAGGACTCCCCCATCACCCCTAAGGTAACAAGCATACATTTTCTGACAGTCTATGGTAATGTCCTTTAAAGGTGTATACCCATTTCAGCATTCACATTTCATTTTATTAATCTCCCATTTACATACTTTTCTTCAATTGCATGTTTTTGTTTTAAATGTACCTGTGAAAGTAGTTTCCCATAAATATAGCCATGTTGTCCCTTAGAAACAAGATTGTTGCTCTTGGATACGACCACTATTGCTGTAGTGATTGTGCAAAACAACACAGTGGTGGTCATATCCAAGGAGATATTATATGGCTATATTTATAGGAAATTACCTTCACCCAGGTATATTTTTTTTTAATAATGTCCAATTCAAGAAATGTATATATATATATATATATGGCAGATGAATTACATGTGAATGCCCAGATGAGAATACCAGTTGAACTAAGTCACCATTACAGGAGGAGCAAAATTAAATCTACTCAAGTTCAAGTATGCCAAGTCCATCATTTAGCACTAGACACTGATAAATTTGGAAAATTTTGAGGCCATCTATCTAACTCTGTACTGTCTAACCTATAAACACTTAGTAAATCAGCCCAATGTGTCTTGAATACATAAGGAAATTATGGAAGATAATCTGAGAATTGGCATTACTCTTTAATCTAATGCTATCCTAAATTATTTACCGTATGTTAAACACACGTTTCCTTTAACAGTTTGCTATATTTGCAAAGGCTTATTAGTTTAAGATCTTGGTATACCCTGAGAAGGAGAGCCTCCAATGTTTGACAACTTTAAATAAGCAATTGAGCTTTATAAAGACCAAACCTCACTTGCAATTAGGAAAACAATATTTATACTTTAGGTTGAAAAGACAGGATGTTGGGAAATTTAACTAATTTGGATAGTGACCTTTAAGTGCACCAAAACCAAATAGTATGTAAGCTACAAAACAGGGCACATTCCTGCAAAATTTGTGAGAATCCAATTCCTAATGGTCCTTCAAACCTGCAATGAGTGTCAGGTAATATAAACAAAGGGATATATGACTATTATACATATAATAGTATCAAAAAGTAACTTTATGTAATGTGGTTGCTGTGCATTTTAAAAAATTATGTCCACAATTCTTTTCATATATGGTATATAGATAGTCTATAGTATATGGTTAAATACCAGCAAGCACACAAAAATAGGATTTTATAAAGTTATATTTAAATTTTGAGTTGTTTAACAATCACAGATATAATACTGTGTACCATAGCAGTCAAATACATGATATGTTATTGTCAATTATCAGTAATGGCAAAGGTCTAAGAAAATAAAATAGAAAGAAGAAAAATAGTAAAAGTTTAAAAATGTTAGGAAATTGCAACTCGAGACCATGTAATTTAAACCTGAAGTCCCTTCTCATATTCTAAATGACATACAGATGGTCAGCCTTCTTCATCAAGCTTTGGGAACACAATTGGCCTTTTTATCGTTCCACACACACACTGGCCATACCATATTTGTGTCAGAACTATTTATTTCTAATTGTATATAGTTCAGTTCTACCAGCAATTATGAATCCTGGTACTTTGTCAAGATAGATTAGAAAATGAGCAAGACCACTTGTAAAACAAAAATATGTTGAGGGGGTCTGCTCCATTCATATTGGTGCTTTACTCTTATTACGACTATGTTTTTATTACCCAAATTGTATTTTAAAAAATTATTTTATTATAAAACATATATACTACTAGATGGTTTTAAAATACTATTTTTAATTTCTTTTTTTCAACAATGAAGCTGTCTCAGCATTGTTGACATATCTGTTTAAGTAAAGGCTTTAACTTAAACCAAGCAGTTTATTAATACATTTCTAGGCAGAATAACAGGATCACGACACAATGTAGAGTTCCAAGATAATATGCTCCATGATAGTTTTTATTTGAAGAACAGAATAACATTTAAAACTCCTTGGATCTGATTACTCAAATTTGAGCAACAATATTCTTATATGGAGGCAGTCCCCTCTAGAGAAAAAAGGATAGAAATGACAGATTGAAGTGTCTAATGGATCCACCTCCTATTCTTCATGCTGTAAATACTCCTCATATTGCAGTCTGCTGCAATGACTTGGCAGACTTCTGCCAGCTTATTTATCAATTTAACCAGTTTATTTAACTTAGGGTACATTCACACGCGGTATGCCCGCCGTGCAGGCATACCCCCATGTGCTGGAAAGGAGGAGGAGGTGACCCCTCCTCCCTCCCTAGAGAATAGCGGCGCACAGCGAACATGCTCTATCTTTTTGCGGTGTGCGGCCCGGATCGGTGCCACACATGTGTGGAACCGTATCTGTGCTGCGCCGCTATTGCCATCTATGGGGATGTACATGCGGCCGCAAATCTGCGGCCGCATGTACTTCCCCGCAGACGGCCATGTGAATGAGCCCTTAAAGAGAAAAAAATTGTCTAGTTTGATCAAGTAGCATCCTAAAAAGTCAACACTGCTAAGAGGAGTCTGTTCAGGGTTGACTAGAACCAAATTCACATTCACATATATTTAGTCTGTGTGTTATTTGTGTCCATAACACAGACTCTTTCATTCATGGTTACCAAAGTGTAATTTACAAAACAATTAACCTGCAAATGCCCACCCGCTGATGCCCAATAAGTACTCAGGTTCTTCTTACCGTACTACACTGGGTCTTCCCCTTGGTCTTCACTGACAGCTACATCACTGTCTGACAGGCTAAAGAGTGGGCACTTGGGATTCATTTTCATACATTATAAACACTAATCTCATCTCAGCCAACATCAATAAATGTATATTTTAGTCATGTATCAAATAAGCCACAAGCTCAGTCTCATTAAACGCCATAACTAGATGGAGGTGCATGCATATGTTTCTGTTTAATGGAAACTGGAAAAACCTGTAAAAGGACATTCACCTACAGAATATATCTGTACAAGTGAATGGATAAAATTCTATGGTGAATTCCCTGATAGCATGCACAAAAGGATACGCTTTAAGGTTGAACAATATCTTTTAAAACTTTCTGTTTAAGCACGTTTTAAATAAAGGTTTTCTGGTATCTTGCAATGTTAATTGTTTTTCACCATTAGGTGTCAGCATTTCCTACAAGTGCTGACTGCAAAGTAAAGTCTACCATCAGCATCAAACTCAGTAACATTAAAGTAAAGTTGATCACAGACCTTGTCCTAATGTAATTGGTCTTACTATACAATTAAATTCATTATATGAGGCTATGTGACATTAGTCCACCAATGCCATTATGGTTTTTACAGGCTCTATATATAGTTTGCTCATAGAGGCAGTGCTGAAACTAGTGTCTTCTGGGTCCTGGACAATATTTAGAATAGGAACCCCCATCATTTACAATAGACTTGCATGCTTGGAAGGTAACTTTTCATCATGCTTCTGCTATAATATCAAAGAATAACGCTACAATCTTTATTATTTTTAAGATTATAATAATGAAAGAATGACATAAAGAAACATTTAATACACAGAGGTTTATCACAAATTGCCCATTTATCATAAGCATTTGGTTTCCATTATTCTCCTACGTAGTGAAACTAAAACGTGGAGATGTTTACTTATTCTAATAAGAACGGTAGACTTTGCACAAAATAGATGGTCCACATCACTCAAAACCTTTATCACAATGCATATTAAAAATAACTATTCTGAAAGATATAACATAGCAATGTCACACACATTAAGTAGGTTAGTCAAAGACTAGAGGAATGATTGGGGATGACTTAAAGGTGATCATCTGCTGCTTTGGGTCCACAACTTCATGGCGACTTCTTCAAGCTGTGATGCATTGCTACAGTATTCGCCTCTACGCTACTAGTCTTCTGCTCCATTCAGCTTGTCCTCCACATTGTGCAACTAAAATATGAGTCACTAACAGTATAATGTCACTTAGATAACAGCATTGTGCTTCTAAGCATTGTGCTTCTTTTTGCAGTGACCCCTAATTAAATTTTATATCACAGAACCCCTAATTTAGTGTACATAACTATTGATCTGAGATTATATAAGGACTCCATAATATTAAAAACATACATCATACAATTATACTGCATTGTATCTAGGGTACGTATATATAGAAATAAGTGCAGTATAATTGTATTTCGGGACACCAATTATTATTAGGGACACGTAAATAATAAGTTATAAATGTCTCTATAATGTGGCCCTAATTCATCTATGTTAACATTTAACTTAAAAACTACTTTACAGTATGTTTTACTTGTATTCTTTGGGGTATCATTGGCCCTCCTGTCTGCTTCTCCTCCTCCTTTAAACCATCGGCCGTGTAATGTAGGCCCTGTGCGATGACATCATGATGCAAGTTGTGGGATAATGTCATACCATGTCTTGTGTCTTAAAGAAGCTTTGCTGCGAGGGGGAAACCGGACATCTACCATCAGATGTACTGATGGTAGACGCCTATAACTCACGTGTCTACTGTTTTCCTAGGTTTCTAAAACACATTTTATATCTTGAGCGTCCTTATCGTAGTAATATAAAGTTAAAGTTATATAAAGTGGCGCTTGGCGATCTCTGTCAGCTCCATAGAGATTAATGGAGCAGAACGGTCATGCACGGCCGTCTGCTCCATTAATCTGCATCGCTGGTTCAAGTTCAAATTTGTATGCAGTAAAGAAAGTTTAAAAAAAATGTAAAACATTAAAATAAATGTAAAAAATAAATAAAATATAACCCCCTAAAATGTCCCATACAAACACTTAATGAAAAACCCACATATACACAACCCTCCCCCCCCACACACATATTTGGTATAGAAGCGTCTGTAACAATCTGTACAATTAAACAGAAATGTTTTTAGACCTGCTCAGTGAACGCTGCAAACTCCACGCCCCCCAAAAAAACATTCAGAAAGAGATCATTTTTTAATTAATACCCTCAAAACATGTGCTAAAAAGTGATTTAAAAATATTACGCACTCTAAAATAAGACCACTAAAAAGAACAACTCACGAAACATAACCCCTTAACCAGATTTGTCAACCAAAAATTTAAAGAGCTTGTCTGAAAAGATGCTAAATAAAATACACAAAACCCCTACATATTTGGTATGACAGAATCATTATTGGGCTCGCATGGTAAACGCCGTAAAATATATAAATGAGATATCTCTGTAATCATGGCAACTCTTAGAATAAAAATAAAATACTATTTTTATGGGATGGAGAACGGCCAACCCCCCTCAACCCCCCCCAAAAAAAAAATCTACCCAAAAATGTATGACTTTAATTTCCTCCACCAACAAAGAGTTAATATAATCTCATCAATTAGCTATAGGTGCCCCAAAATTATGTACCAGAAAATGCACCTCATGTGACAAAAAAAAAATAGAAATAAACTAAAAAAATGAACCACTCTAAGTCAACATTAAAAAAAGAAAATAAATCATACCCTGTACAATTTGACAATCCAAATCTGCTCTGGATGGGGCTCCTTCCATTCTAGTTCAAGCCATGCACCCATACAGCAGTTTACCCAATTACCCCTCCATTTTGTTTTAACGCCTATAAAACACCTAAATAGTTAACAAACCTCTTAAAAGTGCTTTTTCATACGATCAGGGGTGTAGTTTACATAATGGAGTAATTTACAAGTCGTTCTATTATTTAGGTCTCTTGTAGTCAATTGAAAGCTGAGCTGGTCCCGATAAATATAGGTGTTGTTGATTTTCCAAAAAATGTGAAAAATGGCACCCAAATTCTGAGCTTCATAAAATTCTAGTAAAATAAGTGGAATCTTAAAAAACCATCCCAACATAAAGCAGACAATGTGGGAAATGCAAATTACGAATTAATTTGGGTGACATGACTTTTTGCTTCAAAAGTAGAGAATTTAGAAATTTGAAAAAAATAATTTTTCCAAAATGTTCTCAACTTTTCATTTTTCTAATAAATAAACACAAAATATATCATTTAAATTTTTAAACTAATTTGAAGTTCAATATGTCACAAGAAAACAATCTCAAAAACCCCTTGATATCTTATAGTGTTCCAAAGCTATAACCACTTATAGTGACACAAGGCAGATTTGAAAAATAGAGGCCAAAATAGAGTCCTGAAGGGGTTATTCCCTGAACTGAGTGGTTTTGCTGAAAAAAAAACTAGTATAAAGTTATGATAATGAGGCTCTGTCGCTCCTGTGGCTGCCTGGCGCTCTCCTCTTACCGTAATTATGCACTGCTCCAGCCTTGTCCTGCCCAGCATAAGCTGAGAATACTAATCACTGTGTTGTCCCTGAAAGGCAAAAGTAATTAATTGCTGCACCATCCCCCAGATGCTGTGTATGAGTCATTCAGCTCAGGTTGATTAGTCCTGTCTGAACAGTTCAGGCAGCTCTTGCGTATGTAGAAGTAATATGTTTATGTACGGCACCCAGCTTTCCCTGAATTTTATAATTGTTTTTTGAGAAAAACCACTTGGTTCACGGATTAAACAAGATATGTGCCTGCATCTGTGTAGCTACAGCATTCTCAAGGTATGTTTGGTTCACAATGCATTAAGACAAATGGTACATTTCCTTGAAACTTCTCCACAGCAGTATCACGGACCTGCCTGCTGTGTTCCTTGGTCTTCATGATGAAGCCTAAGACTATGACAGAGCAGGTGTAGTTATACAGAGACTTGTTTACACACAGGTGGATTATATTTATCATCATCAGTCATTTAGGACAACATTGGATCATTCAGAGATCCTCACTGAACTTCTGAAGGGAGTTTGCTGCACTGAAAGTGAAGTGGCCGAGTAATATTGGACGCCCCACTTTTCAGTTTATTATTCTTTACAAAAATTTAAAATATCCAATAAATTGTGTGGTGATTCTTCACCAAAAATTACAATATTATATTTTTATGTTTGAAGCCTAAAATGTGGCAAAAGATAGAAAAGTTCATGGGGGCCAAATACTTTCGCAAGGCACTGTATATGTAAAGGTTTGCATATAAACAACAATGGAATCATTTCCGCACAGTTAACGTATCTTACAATAGTGAGAAAATGAACCAAAAAGTATAATTACAATATAATTATAATAAAGATACATAACATTTTATCTATACAGTAATATATCAAATCAGAACATGTGTATATCTTTATTGATGGTAATTCAGCAAAAAAAATTTACTATTTTTATTAACATCTATGACACAAACAGTTATTGATGTTTTTTTTGTAAACAACTTGTAATCTCATTTTCTCCTTGTCAGACAAGCTGTGCTTTTAGCATGTTGTTCACTGCCTTTTGGGAAGTGTGTGGTTGGAACAGTTTCTTTATGAATGCTGTTGCTGAATGCCACTGTAATTATTCTGCAATTATACAATTTTTTTTTGTTATTTCCAGGAACACGAAAGGAAAAAAAACCCTGCAAAGTGGTTTTTACTGAGCAAGAATTAAGGCAACGACTTACACCAAAGCAATATCATGTCACCCAAGAAAAGGGGACAGAAAGGTGAGGAAGATTAAGTGAACTTTGTTTTGGTGGGAATATAATATTGAGGAATTAGCAATGTAGAATGTAAAATAGATATTTGTTTGTGACTTTGGAGTGTTGGAAGCATGCATACCTACAGGGGGGGATAAACTTGTATACACTGGTGCATGTGTGATAAAGCTCATTCCTATTGCCTCCTGCGCTGCTGGATAACTCAATACCAAGCAACTGCACTATAACCTTTGCCTGCACTATAACCTTTTCCTTGAAGTGCGACTCCATTTGCCGGAAAGGCCCCCTCACCATAGAAGTGGAGTAAGTGGAAAAATAATTGCAATTCCTGGTGGTGATCATTTCTAGGCTTGTACACCTAAAAACTAGTTTACAAGCCTTAGGAAATCTCCCCCAAAGTATCATGACAGCGCTGTGTTGTACATTATTATAAATTGGAGAAATGTTATTGATATAAAGAATATAAGTGGAAAAATGGAATGATTAATGGGGGAAATTGTGGAAAAATGGACCTTCTGTCATCAGACTCTCTTTAAAGTTAAAGTTTCCTAGGGGATGAAAAAATAGTAAAAAAAAAACACCTGCAAAAAATATACCTTATTGCACTCTGTTCAATTTATTTTTCAGCACAGAAGGTCTTAATTTTTTAAAATGTTTTAAAACACCATAAAACCCGGTATCCTTGTGATTGTATTGACCCAAAGAATAAAGACACGTCATTTGGAGGGCACAGTGAAAGGTGAAAGCCATAAAAACCAAGCCCATCTATTTATTGATCCATAAAAACCAATGAATTTTCACTAATTTTACATCATTTTTCCAGCTTCCGAGTACATGGCATGGAATAATAAATTCTGTCACTATGAAGTACCATTTGTTATGCAGAAAACGAAATATAGGCACAGTCCAGCCAAATTTCATACACGATACATCTTTATTCCGGTAGCATAGCCAGTAAACTTCCATAGAAGTGCAAAAACTTCAACGCGTTTCAAGTGTAGTACCCGCTATTAATCATGACTACAGAAAGGTGGCCCATGCCTTATCAGACAGGTATGGTACAAGAGGAAACAAGCCTTCACACAGCTCTGTACAAAGTTATAGATTTTTGAAGGTGGGATGTGAAAAATGGCCAAGTCGTTAAGGGGTTAAAGTCCTCTAATGTAATATCTTTCTAATTAATAAAAATATGGATTAGACTGGAGCATAATAATTAATTAAAGGGGTATTCTCATCTGGGCATTCACATCCAGATTCATTAATCCGCCTTATACAAAAAATTTAGATGTCAGTAAAAAAAAATAAATGTAGTAATATGATCACTTAGAAACAAGACTGTCACGCTGGATACGGCCACCTCTGCTGGAGTGATTGCACAAAGACACAAAAAGTATTAGTATATGAAATGTCCGGGAGTTACTGCATAACACCACAGCCGTCCTGTGGTAATGATGGCTGAAGCCAGTAGGTCAGGCAGGACTCAATAGCACATGTTTGGCCACTGCTGCCAGAGTGTGGGGTGGTCGTATTCGAGGAAGCTCTCTCGTTTCTAAGGGACAACATGGCTACATTTATGAGAAATTATCTTCACACAAGAACATTTTTTTAAACATCCAATTGAAGAAATGTTTACATATGGCAAATTAATTAAATTTAATTTAAATGCCCAGATTAGAATACCCCTTTAACAATTTTTTCCCCCTCTTTCTTCTTTTCAAATTCTTATTTATCTGTACTGGATAAACAGTTTTCCTTTTATTAGTAACAGAAGGGTTTAAAAAAAGGTTACATTTTTTTTTTTTCGCCACATGGATGTTTTTTTTGTGGACTTACCCCTCAGAAACTGATTACACATTGATGACGTATACGGACTACAAAAACAGATTGCAGCTCTCCTGTTTGTGCACTGAGAACAGCACATGTTCGTGTGCAGGTAACCATAGAAAAATGGAGCAGCTCCTTCTATACATCTATCACAGACAACCTAACCCCTCTATGCATTTTTGGGTTGCCTATTTTTTTCATTGCAGTCAGTGGCCTCGAGAAGGCTTGCCACTGTAGTGATACTTCTAAGCAGGATAGAAGTACCTGCTTAACCTGTAAACGGCTTAACCAAACTATTGCACTGTAATTACAGACATTAGGAATTGAAGACCAAAAATTTGGTTTCGTTTAAAACATTTTAATAAATCATACATATTTTGATTAACAATTTGTACAGTAGTTGTTGAAATATTAGAAAAACAGGAAGAAAAGGTTTAAAAAGACTTGGACTAAATGACAAAACCAAGAGTAAATGACAATTTCCCCTTTTGATGGCTTCCTGGTTCCAGCAGTGTTTCTTCATTCACCATTGCTGCTTAAATGGAACTTTGTTTTAAAATAAGGTTGTCACATATTGCGCTGCTTGAAGAAAGCCCTCCACAACAGATAAACAGGTTTGTCACGTTTCAGTTAATACATATAATTGTTTTTATAATGAAAAGTTAAATAATTTTCCAATATACTTTCAGCATCACATCCTTACAATTTTCCAGATCTCTGTTTGCTGTCATTCATTAGAAAGCTTCATTGCAAACTTTCAGTGAATATTAATGTACTGACCGTGGTCATGTGATGTCACACAGATGCACGGCTCATGACATCACATGGCCATGGACAGATTTTTATCTGCTGTAGGTAAACAATTAAGCTTCCTATATAATGTCAGCAGGGAGGGTGTCAAAACAGGTACAAAGTGTGAGCCCTGCGCTTCCCACAATCTCTGTCCCTAAGTGGTGAACAAAGGCAAACACAGAGACACAAGATAGATTACAAGTCTAACAAACTGGGTCAAAACCCAAGATGGTGACCAGGAACAAAATCGTAAGGTGGAAGAGTAGCAAAGGTACAGGAAAAAAGGTCAGAATCATAGCGGAATATTTCATTAGATCACATGGGAAAATTGGATGTCGATCTCTCCAATAGACACCAACAGCTCAGAGAGGCTGCAGATCTGTCACTCAAAAAGGTTCCTGCAGAACATCATACCCTGGTGTGGCTCCAAGTCAGCTCAATGAGTCAAAGAATAAAAGAGATGTGTTTATTATCTCACACATTGAAAGTCATATAATCAAGCCCATAAGAATAGACTATGGTGCAGCTGGACTTAGAATTTGTTTTTAAGGTCGCCTTCCCCTGCACAGATTATCAGATGGTGCCATTAGGTAGTACACTTTGTCCTCCAGGATACAAAACCTTTGTATAAGTCTGTAAAATAAAAATAAAATGATGGCTTATAGAAGGTGGGGAGTTAAAAAAGAAACTCAAAAACAGAAAAGAACTGCAGTATAAACAGCATAAATTGACTTGAACTGAAAACTTTCTCGCATTCTGCTTCCCCCAAGCTTGTACAAGTGAAACCGGAAGTTTACATTTACTTTATAAAAAGACACTTATGCATGTTTTTCTGGCATGAAATCAGAATAAACCTTTCCAGTTTTAGGTCAATTAGGATTACCCACATTATTTATATTTGTCAAATGCCAGATTAATGAAAGAGTTATTTTTTAAGGCATTGTTATGCCATGGTATCTGGAAGAGAATTGTGGACTTGCACAAGTCTGGTTCATCCTTGGGTGTCATTTCTAGAAACCTGAAGGTGCCTTGTTCATCTGTGCAAAAAAGATGGGATTGTCTAGCCAGCATACTGCTCAGGTAGGAAATAGTTTCTGTGTCCCAGAGATGAACCTGATTTCATCCAAAATATGCATATGCACAGTGTAAAATACACATTTAATCCCACAAAAAATAAGCCCTCATATGGCAACACAAATGGAGAAACAAAGCTTACAAAAGGGCACCCATTAAACAACTAAAAACCACTAAATTCTGTAGAGCAAAATTAAGCAATGCATGGCCTCCTTCCCCTCTGTGCCTTGCTATGCGCCCATACGTGGGGAGTCTCTGAAGTTGTATAACAAATTTTAAGATGGGTTTTCTCCTTTTATCTTCTGTGAATGTGTAAATGTTAGGACTAAATGAAAGTATTACTGAGAAGATTAGACCATTCTAAATTTTACCTCAATTTTGTTTTAGTTACTATGAAGATCTCAAAGGGTTAACAACTTTCCCAAAAACTGTTTCTGATAGTATGAGGGGTGAGGATTTTTAAATGGAGTGATATATGGGGGGTTTATAATATTATATATTTCAAATTCCATCAAAAATAATGATCCCTAAAAATGTTTGTTTTGAAATCTCCTTGAAAATAAAGATAAATGATGTTCAATTTGTAATCCGTGTGACATCAAAATAAAATATCCAGACATTTTAAATATTGCAAAAAAAAAAAAGAAGACATGTGGGAAATGTTACTTAGTAACTGATTTTGGAAATAAAACTATCTGTCTGAAAATGAGATAATTTAGAATTATGAAAATTAATTTTTTTATATAAACAAAAAACTTGTGAGCCAAAATTTTCCACTAACGTGAAGTTTTCAAAAGTTCTAACCTTATAAAGCAACACATGTCAGATTACAAAAAATGGGGCTGAGCCTTAAAAAAAATCTATCATTTGTTTTTATGTATTGTGAACCAAACATACCTTGAGAATGCTATAGCAACACTGAAGCAGAAACATATCTTGTTTAATCCCTGAACCGGGTGGACCTGCGCAGAAAAAAAATTATAAAGTTCAGGACCTATGGAGCTTCTTGAACTATCTTGACAGGATTAATCAACCTGAGTTGGATGACTCTCAGCCAGCAGCTGGGGGATGGTGCAGCGATTGACTACTTCTGCCTGTCGGGGACAACACAGTGATGATGTATTCTCGTATGATGGGCAGGACAGGGCTGAAACAGTGCTTAATTATGGCGAGGAGAAGCGCTGAGCCAGTCAAAGGAGTGAAAAAGCCTCATTATCATAATTTTATAATAGTTTTTTCAGCAAAACTATTTGGTTCAAGGATTAAACAAGATATGTTTCTGCATCAGTGTAGCTATAGCATTCTCAGGGTATGTTTGGTTCATAATGCATAGAATTAAATTTAGATTTAAATAGATTTACTATAAACTGCCTGCTTCCTTGAGGGGTTAAAGCCAATGGTACCAATAGTTAATAAAATGTATGTAAGCTTTTGACTCTCACTCTCATTATTCTGGCATTTGGCAAATAATTTTGGTAATCCTAATTTACCAAAAATGGGAAAGGTTTATTTTGATTTCTTGTCAGATAGTGAGAAAAACATGCATATGTGTCTTTTATATAGTGTATGTAAACCTGTGGTTTCAACTGTATAAGCAGACGCACTGTAGACAATCAGCCAACGCATAGCACGAGTGTTGATGAAAGGAGGAGGAGGCAAGTAGGAGGAAGTACAGTGAGGGTGTGGATTAGGCAATGATGCTGGACCTTGGTGGTGTTCTGGTAACACCCGCCTTAAGCACTTCTGCCTAATTAGCATAATTCTTAAAACTACATTTATGTTGGATGGATTGGTCACATCAGTATATAAAGGTATGACTGGGAGCTGTATTCTTACACCTACACTGCAGTGGTAATGGGGTTTCAGTGGGACAAAACCTGTGATTGATTTCCTTTAAAAGGGTTCTCCAGTCATAGCAAGTTGCTATCAATTAAAAAGCACTAGATTTATTCATATTACGGACAATGGCATTTTGGAAATGAACACGTTACAGGATATTGCGACCTGTCTTCAGGTAAAAATGACCTTCCTGATAACAGGTTCCCTTTAAAGGAAACCTTCTACTACGGATCTACCTATTAAGGTAGATCCCGTTGTAGGTGCATTTAACGAATGCAAGGATAGCCCTCTTTAGGGTTAATCGTTTACTCCCCTCTATCTTTTCTAATCTTTAATCAGTGTAATATGCAAATTTTCTAAAGAGGCTACTGGGATGTGGAGTAGCCGGAGCTGAGTCTACATGGCGCGGCTATTCCATGCCCCAGTAGCTTCTTTGATCCTCCTACCCAGACATCTTCAGTGCGCAGCTACAAGGAGCTGCATGCTCTACATGTCTGGGTAGGAGGATCAAAGAGGCTACTGGTGCGTGGGCCTCGTTAGAAAATTAGCATATTACCCTGATTACAGATTAGAAAAGATAAAGGGGATTAAAGGATTAGCCCTAAAAATGGCTATCCTAACATTAGTTAGATGCACCTACCCCCAGATCTACCTTAATAGGTAGATCCATAGTGGTAGGTTTCCTTTAAGAATTCATGTTTACTGGAATATGTATAGTGCTGTGTTCTAGCAAATGCTTTGTATTTGGTCAATGAAACTTATAATACAGCATGCAGGGTCTGTTTTACTTTACCTCAGAATGTGTGGAAGTGAAAAGGGTCTGTGCACATATTTCTGATTTTAGTGGCTGCGTGCCAGAAAGACTTGATTCTGAAGGTGGTCATTGTAAGCATAGACGTTTTGGCTGGGTGAGAAGGTAGCATAATTCAGTTCCTTTCCTTTTCACTCCACTCCAATTTCTTTTTGAAGCACATGTGGAGAAAATATTTATTGGCTCATTTGTGGTTGGAATGTGAAAAATGTTCAATAACTGCCCTCACATGGCTTTAGTCCTTGGCAGCAAGCCCTGCATTCTGAAAAAAGTGTTTTTAGTGAATAAAGTCTGTCTCAGCTGATTCCAGCAAGAAGCATAGCTTGCCAAGGACTAACCATTTTGTTGTCTAATTTATACCATGCAGCTTGGCAGCAGGCCCTGGCGCACCTCTGATCCAAATGTATTAATGATGTAACTGCTTGTTTCCATTCATGACCTGAAAAGGCTCTTTACCACACATGGGGTCTCCTTTAATAGGCAGCACTCTCTTCCTTGGACAGCAGACTATTTGCCGAATGTGAATCACTGGCAATACAGCCCATCAAGAGTTGGCAGCAGATCATAACCTTGGCTCTGAACATTTGCCATCCAGATCACTTACTAACAAAATGATTTAGTGCATGCCAGCAATGAGAGATTAGGTCATTCTTAAAATCCCAATGTAAAATGAGAATTTTAACTAGGTTCTGAGAAAAAACAGTGTACTGAGGATATGTACTTCCTCTACACATATTTCACTTTATTTATGTATTATGCTGAAACCCTTCCAGCGCTCATGTTTGTAAACACCATTTTATTGCAGTGCCTTTGCCGGAGAATATACGCACAACACAGAAACTGGAACATACAAATGTGTTGTCTGTGGAGCAATTCTATTCAGGTAAGCAACCAATGCATCTATTTTAGTGATATATATTGTTTTCTATATTTCTAATATATGGCCAACAAACATGGTTGCAATCTTTACATTCTGGGGATAAAATGTTTTTGTGTATATTAAATTCTAAGGTATTAGAATACATACAAACTGCTTGAATTGATTTTTTTTTTACAAAATTGTGTTCCTGCGATGTTCTCAAAATCAGCCTAATGTTTAATTTATTATTCTTCCAAATTTTTACTTACAATTGATCTTTTGGCATTCTTTTGGCCTCTTCTACAATCTAGTAAGAACAGGACGGGTCTGGTTGAGGCTACGTTCACTTCAGGTTGTAGCCCTATATTGTAATAATATTGGGCAGATTCACATCATATCCTAACAACAGAGGACTAGGAACTGTATGCACAAACAGTTGGATACAAGCTCCGGTTGGACTCCTCCCCCCTGGAAGCAGTGATTGGCTACTGCTGATGTTCAGGGTGATTACCCAGTTACATCACTAAAACCTCTAAGATCTTACAATGGTGTTGGGGATAGATTCAATAATGTTCGTCCCCTGTTCCTTATAGGCTGTTATGGCCTCGGCTGAGCATATATGTCACTCAGCAGAAACATCCTGTGTTTTCTCCAGGATGGGACATATACTTTGCAGATGGTGTCAAAAAGGATGCCTTCATCTGCCATCATATTCTATAACTATGTTCAGCATATAAGCTGTGAATTTTCCTGTAGTATATACGATGATGGTATCTATTGAACTACTAGGACCCTCAGGTAGGGTATGAAATGTCCGTTTTAAAATTTCCTCTTTTATGAGCAATCTTGCCTGTTTACCTGAAAAAAAAATGTTTGAGACTCATACTTCATACATGAAGTGACCTTCCCCCTGCAGCCTCTATACTTGACTCATCTTTGTAGGACATTTTTCTTGTAGGTAAACAGGTGAGATTTCCATAAAAGATGGAGTTGTAGAAAGGATAGTTCATATTTTGTGTAAGTTTGCCGATTTCTAAAAATAACTTTTTAAAAACTTTTTTTATTGTTTAGTAAGTCCTGTTCACTTACTAAACTTTTTATTTGAACCTTAAACATTGCATTACATATCAATATGGCTATTGCATATGGCTATCATCTATATATTTAAGTCACCTGCAAAAGGGGTATGGTAAGTTAAAATTCCAAGAGGTGAATTGTAAACTTAATTTTAGCAGTGGCCAGACCCAGGTAGCTGCTGATAAAATTCTGAGAAGTATCAAGAGAGGAATAGATGCTCATAAGAAGACATAGTTTTGCATTATACAAATCACTTGTCAGACCACACATGGAATATTGTGTACAGTTTTGGGCACCAGTGTATAAAAAGGACATGGTAGAACTGGAACGGGTGCAGAGGAGAGCAACCAGGATTATTAGGGGAATAGGGGGAATAAAATACAATGATAGATAACAAGATTTGGAGTTATTTAGTTTAGAAGAAAGACAACTGAGGGGAGACCTTATTACAGTGTACAAATACCTGAAAGTACAGGGATCCTTCCATAGATCTTTTTATACCTAGGCCTGTGACCAGGACAAGTGGGCATCCTCTGTGCCTAGAGGAGAGGCGATTCTACCATCAACATAGACAGGGATTGTGTACTATAAGAGCAGTGAGACTATGGAATGTTTACATGGCACCAGTAATGGGTGTTCTCATCTATCACCTTACTCCAATTAATCATACATCTTTAGATTACATAGTACCATAAAAAGGCTCATTATTCTTGAAATCGCCATGGTTAATTCCTATATTTGAAACCCACGTCTCAAAGTGGAAAATTTCCACATTTCCTAATCACCAGGTGCGGGCTGTCCACCTCATATGCAACTAATCCCAGTCCTTTTCTATGTTTAACCAACCAGGGCTAATTCATAACCATATTGTAAATTGGTAATCTAACCACATCAAACACACTACTTCGCGTCAAACAATGACCCTTATCGCATAGACCCAGCTAAAGTAGATTACAACGTTTCAGGTTGATCACCAGAAATCCCCATCCCATTTCACAATACAATTGCATTCCATATATGGAAAATATACAAAATGTTTCTTTTCTTTTTCTCTTTTCCCTAACCCCTCACCCAACCCATTACCCTCAACAGCCAGGAAAGAAAATAAAAAGTTGATCCGAATTCCAGCAACTGCAAATTCTTTCCTACACTCACCGGCCTCTTTATTAGGTACACCATGCTAGTAACGGGTAGGACCCACTTTTGCATTCAGAACTGCCTCAATTCTTCGTGGCATAGATTCAACAAGGTGCTGGAAGCATTCCTCAGAGATTTTGGTCCATATTGACATGATGGCATCACACACTTGCCGCAGATTTGTCGGCTGCACATCCATGATGCGAATCTCCCGTTCCACCACCTCCCAAAGATGCTTTATTGGATTGAGATTTGGTGACTGTGGAGGCCATTTGAGTACAGTGAACTCATTGTCATGTTCAAGAAACCAGTCTGAGATGATTCCAGCTTTATGACATGGCGCATTATCCTGCTTAAAGTAGCCATCAGATGTTGGGTACATTGTGGTCATAAAGGGATGGATATGGTCAGCAACAATACTCAGGTAGGCTGTCGCGTTGCAACGATGCTCAATTGGTACCAAGGGGCCCAAAGAGTGCCAAGAAAATATTCCCCACACCATGACACCACCACCACCAGCCTGAACCGTTGATACAAGGCAGGATGGATCCATGCTTTCATGTTGTTGACGCCAAATTCTGACCCTACCATCCAAATGTCGCAGCAGAAATCGAGACTCATCAGACCAGGCAACGTTTTTCCAATCTTCTACTGTCCAATTTCGATGAGCTTGTGCAAATTGTAGCCTCAGTTTCCTGTTCTTAGCTGAAAGGAGTGGCACCCGGTGTGGTCTTCTGCTGCTGTAGCCCATCTGCCTCAAAGTTCGATGTACTGTGCGTTCAGAGATGCTCTTCTGCCTACCTTGGTTGTAACGGGTGGCGATTTGAGTCACTGTTGCCTTTCTATCAGCTCGAACCAGTCTGCCCATTCTCCTCTGACCTCTGGCATCAACAAGGCATTTCCGTCCACAGAACTGCCGCTCACTGGATGTTTTTTCTTTTTAGGACCCATCTCTGTAAACCCTAGAGATGGTTGTGCGTGAAAATCCCAGTAGATCAGCAGTTTCTGAAATACTCAGACCAGCCCTTCTGGCACCAACAACCATGCCACGTTCAAAGGCACTCAAATCACCTTTCTTCCCCATACTGATGCTCGGTTTGAACTGCAGGAGATTTTCTTGACCATGTCTACATGCCTAAATCCACTGAGTTGCCGCCATGTGATTGGCTGATTAGAAATTAAGTGTTAACGAGCAGTTGGACAGATGTACCTAATAAAGTGGCCGGTGAGTGTATATAGCATATCTGGCCGCATAGAGGTAGACCAGTTTTTTTGCTGTCTTGTTCTATGCAGACTATCCATCCACTCCTCTATAGTAATCGGGTAGCACCCTTCTAATGGACCAAAATAGTGTTAGCAAAAAAAAAGTGCTTGTACTGTTGATTAAGACAAATATTTGTCTTTATAATATTTTAATTATTTATTATCATTTTTGGTCCCCAAGATACAAAATACTGGATTGGGTTTAATTTGAGTCATTACCACTACGGTTACATTCTCTAAAATTTGCTTCCAGTGCTCCACTAGTGTCAAACAGTGCTACATCGCATTTATCAAAATACACTCTTAAGCAGCTATAAATACCCAAGACACCTATATCTTAAGCAGAGATTATCTTCTTGGAGAAGCATTTTCTGCAATTTCCTTGGAGTGAAGGGTGCCTTAAATTAAATATAAATATATCTGTGTATTGTACTCATATCCAAACAGACACCCTTGAGCAGTTGTTCAGGGCTTAAGTACAACTAGTTGATTGGAAAAAAAAATGGCAAAATGGCAATAAATTTTATTTAGAACAAACACTATAAACTAATTATCTTCCTGTAAAGTTAACATATTTTTTATAGAATTCAGCATTTAATAGTGAATCCATTAGCAAGCTTCCAGCATATTCAAGTGGAAGATCAGCTGTGACGGAACATTGGGCTCCCATGAAAATGAAAATTACCAGCAGCACTCAGCTTGGGATTCCACATTCCTGGAGCCAGATGCAAGAAGCGAGATACCCAGCCATAGTCATTTCCACAAGATGGATCAATTTCATGATCCTGAGAGCAGGATGTTGCAGATTGCTCAGGGTCAAGATGATAGGAAAATTTTTACATATTTTAAAATTGGAGATTTATCTAATAATATTACAAGGCCTTCAGTGTGTTATCTTTCAGTAGAATTGGACAAACTTTACTATACATGTATGGGTTTCTATGAAGCTGCTTTGAAAACTTGTTACATAAAAGTAGTTTCACGATTTATAAGCCTTGAAAACTTTGCAGTAATTTAATTGAAAGCTGTTTGAAGACAACACATCCATAAGGAGGTCAGGGTAGATAGACTCCGGCATTGGTTTAATTCTGCATGACAGCAGTATCTTGAGAGTAATTATTGAAGTAGAGTTTTCCCACAGCTTCAAAGGCTCCTGAATTTACAACAAGTATTAACCCCTCTGTGCCCAGCCATTTTTGAGGGCTTGTATTTTGCAGGTTGAAATTTTTAATGGCAACATATTTGGGCACACGCACTGGAGATCAAAATTTAAGAACAACACATAATTTTCTAGTCCATTGCATAGTCCTATATAAATATATATTAACATAAGTAAACTAGTAGTATTTGACCTTATATAAGAAATTGTACATATTGCACAGCACATAATAAAAATCTAAATGAGATTTTTGTAAAAGAACACTGTTGAAAATTTGAAAACACTTTTGGATACCTGTGAGTTATTGGTGTTAATCTGTCATTTGGTGCTAATTTCCTTAATTGTCTGACAAACCCTATTTAACTAGTAGCCTAACTTTCCAGTTTTCACTGACTTTGAAAAAATGGTCTGCCATTCCAAAGTACCGTAACTGAAATTACGGTACTGCAGCATGTAGTCCAGATGAAGTCCAAAGGGGTGAAGCTGTAGCTGGATTTGATTGCCATTTCAGCACTCAACAGGGGAAGGATCTGTCTTTTCATAAGTGTCTCAACGTTTAAAAACATTTGGAGGGAAAGCCCACTCTGCAGTAACCAAACGCCTCATTAGCAGAAAGATTCACAAGGCTAGACTCACCTTTGCTGGGGAGCATGTTGTGTGGACAGAGGAGAAAGGGTCCACAGTTCATTTTAGTGGTGAAAGCAAGTTTAATTTATTTGCATCTGATGGGAAACATTACGTTAATCTACAAACTGGGGAAAAGTACTCCAAAGAAAAGCGAGGCGGCACTCACCGATGTGAAGAACTTTCTTTATTTGCTGCTGTAGCCCATCTGCCTCAAAGTTCGACGTACTGTGCGTTCAGAGATGCTCTTCTGCCTACCTTGGTTGTAACGGGTGGCGATTTGAGTCACTGTTGCCTTTCTATCAGCTCGAACCAGTCTGCCCATTCTCCTCTGACCTCTGGCATCAACAAGGCATTTCCGCCCACAGAACTGCCGCTCACTGGATGTTTTTTCTTTTTCGGACCATTCTCTGTAAACCCTAGAGATGGTTGTGCGTGAAAATCCCAGTAGATCAGCAGTTTCTGAAATACTCAGATCAGCCCTTCTGGCACCAACAACCACGCCACGTTCAAAGGCAATCAAATCACCTTTCTTCCCCATACTGATGCTCGGTTTGAACTGCAGGAGATTTTCTTGACCATGTCTACATGCCTAAATGCACTGAGTTGCCGCCATGTGATTGGCTGATTAGAAATTAAGTGTTAACGAGCAGTTGGACAGGTGTACCTAATAAAGTGGCCGGTGAGTGTATATAGCATATCTGGCCGCGTAGAGGTAGACCAGTTTTTTTTTGTTCTATGCAGACTATCCATCCACTCCTCTATAGTAGGCGGGTAGCACCCTTCTAATGGACCAAAATAGTGTTAGCAAAAAAAAAGTGCTTGTACTGTTGATTAAGACAAATATTTGTCTTTATAATATTTTAATTATTTATTATCATTTTTGGTCCCCAAGATAAAAAAAACTGGTTTGGCTTTATTTGAGTCATTACCACTACGGTTACAATCTCTAAAATTTGCTTCCAGTGCTCCACTAGTGTCAAACACTGCTACATCGCATTTATCAAAATACACTCTTAAGCAGCTATAAATACCCAAGACACCTATATCTTAAGCAGAGATTATCTTCTTGGAGAAGCATTTTCTGCTATTTCCTTGGAGTGAAGGGTGCCTTAAATAATATATAAATATATCTGTGTATTGTACTCATATCCAAACAGACACCCATGAGCAGTTGTTCAGGGCTTAAGTACAACTAGTTGATTGGAAAAAAAAATGGCAAAATGGCAATAAATTTTATTTAGAACAAACACTATAAACTAATTATCTTCCTGTAAAGTTAACATATTTTTTATAGAATTCAGCATTTAATAGTGAATCCATTAGCAAGCTTCCAGCATATTCAAGTGGAAGATCAGCTGTGACGGAACATTGGGCTCCCATGAAAATGAAAATTACCAGCAGCACTCAGCTTGGGATTCCACATTCCTGGAGCCAGATGCAAGAAGCGAGATACCCAGCCATAGTCATTTCCACAAGATGGATCAATTTCATGATCCTGAGAAGAGCAGGATGTTGCAGATTGCTCAGGGTCAAGATGATAGGAAAATTTTTACATATTTTAAAATTGGAGATTTATCTAATAATATTACAAGGCCTTCAGTGTGTTATCTTTCAGTAGAATTGGACAAACTTTACTATACATGTATGGGTTTCTATGAAGCTGCTTTGAAAACTTGTTACATAAAAGTAGTTTCACGATTTAAAAGCCTTGAAAACTTTGCAGTAATTTAATTGAAAGCTGTTTGAAGACAACACATCCATAAGGAGGTCAGGGTAGATAGACTCCGGCATTGGTTTAATTCTGCATGACAGCAGTATCTTGAGAGTAATTATTGAAGTAGAGTTTTCCCACAGCTTCAAAGGCTCCTGAATTTACAACAAGTATTAACCCTTCTGTGCCCAGCCATTTTTGAGGGCTTGTATTTTGCAGGTTGAAATTTTTAATGGCAACATATTTGGGCACACGCACTGGAGATCAAAATTTAAGAACAACACATAATTTTCTAGTCCATTGCATAGTCCTATATAAATATATATTAACATAAGTAAACTAGTAGTATTTGACCTTATATAAGAAATTGTACATATTGCACAGCACATAATAAAAATCTAAATGAGATTTTTGTAAAAGAACCCTGTTGAAAATTTGAAAACACTTTTGGATACCTGTGAGTTATTGGTGTTAATCTGTCATTTGGTGCTAATTACCTTAATTGTCTGACAAACCCTATTTAACTAGTAGCCTAACTTTCCAGTTTTCACTGACTTTGTAAAAATGGTCTGCCATTCCAAAGTACCGTAACTGAAATTACGGTACTGCAGCATGTAGTTCAGATGAAGTCCAAAGGGGTGAAGCTGTAGCTGGATTTGATTGCCATTTAAGCACTCAACAGGGGAAGGATCTGTCTTTTCATAAGTGTCTCAACGTTTAAGAGCATTTGGAGGGAAAGCCCACTCTGCAGTAACCAAACGCCTCATTAGCAGAAAGATTCACAAGGCTAGACTCACCTTTGCTGGGGAGCATGTTGTGTGGACAGAGGAGAAAGGGTCCACAGTTCATTTTAGTGGTGCAAGCAAGTTTAATTTATTTACATCTTATGGGAAACATTACGTTAATCTACAAACTGGGGAAAAGTACTCCAAAGAAAAGCGAGGCGGCACTCACCGATGTGAAGAACTTTCTTTATTTGGACAAGATGCAGTACAGGGGAGGAGCGGGGCCAGGCGACGCTTTCTCAAGCTGTTGACATCATCTACCCGCGACTGCGCACATTTTATGCGCCACAGTCGGCAGGCGGCGTCAAGGCAACAGTGGACAACAAAGTGACATGCAGGTAAACACACAAACACTACAGAGTTAAAAACAAAACAGTTGTTGTATATACAATCTTTTTACAGGGAAAACACTATAAATGAATATAAATAGCGGAATATTTGTACTGCGGACCAAGATCGAGGGTGGTACTACATTATGACATGACTAAAGAGTTGCTAGTAATGCTAGCCGGCAGAAAAACTTATAGGAAGACGCTGAAGTCGTTCCTGTCATTCATGCCTAAAGGACCCATCGCATTGAACCTTATGATGTATTTACTCTCCAGCTGCAACAAAATTTGATCTCTATTCCCTCCCAGAGGATCCACTTTAACCTTTTCCATGCCAGCAAACTTTAGGATGTTCGGATTGCCGCCATGGAAAGTTCTAACATGTTCAATTAATCGTGGACATCCGTTACCAGAACTAATGGATCGCTGATGTTCTCTAAACTGGGGAAAAGACTGAACCCAAAGTAGGTAAAGAAGTCGGTGAAAGATGGTGGAGGAAGTGTCATGGTTTGGGAATGTTTTCTGCAGCAGGAGTTGGACCTTTCATACAGTTACATGGCAGAGCAGAAATGCCCTATGCTCGCCCATTCCACCTGCAACGAAACCCCCTTCACACCCCCTCCACTCCCACATAAAGTGTTGTTTCTGACATTTGGGCGAGATTTTCTGTTATTATAGATCTGCCATTTTGGGACGCAGCGGTACCTAAGAAATTTGGGATTTTTACTATTTAGCTTTATATCAGTTCTATGGTAAGGGCGTGCTTTGAATTTTTTAAAAACATTTATTTACATTTTTTTTACTTCTTTATTTTAATTTTACTATGTTAAGACCCTCTAGGGCAGTGATGGTGAACCTTTTAGAGGCAGAGTACCCAAACTACTACCAAAATCCACTTATTTACCATGAAGAGCCAACATGGAATTTCAAGCAGTAACTTATTGCTACCTGTTCTTCAACAACATTCAATTGTATTGGTTCTCCTAAGGCCACCAATAGAGTTTAAAGAAGGTGGGCAAATTCAAACCATCATTGCAGCTTCTCTCCAGGAAAAATGGTGGGTCCAGCAGGAGGACCTCCAAAGACAATGCAGTTCTGTCCACTGACCTTCTCACTTTTCCTGCAGTTCAAACAGTCAATGAAATGTCGCTTTAAAATAGTGCTGAGAGCAGTATCTTTTAAGTATCTTTGCAGGAAGATTTGGTGGATTTGGTCCTGTTTGGTGAAACTGGGACAATGGCCTGAGTGCCCACAGCAAGGACTCTGAGTGCCACCTCTGGCACCCGTGCCATAGGTTCGCCACCACTGCTCTAGGGTACGTTTGACCGTTCCTACCATATACTGAAATACTACTGTATTGCAGTAAATGGCATTTTTACACATTACAATATGCCACGTCATACAGACTGGGTTTAGTGCATATTGCTAGCTCCAAACGCGGGTGCTAACTCTTTGATTCCCAGCGGCGGCATTTAACCCTTTAATGTCCTTGGACGTAATTCATTTCCAGAAGAATAAAATAAAAAAATTATAAAAGTCCCCATATTCCTTATATACTTGAGTTTAAGCCAAGATTTACAGCACAATTTTAATTTGTGTATATTAAAAAAAATAAACATAGTACTCACCCTCCGTCGCTGACCCACGTTGTCCTCATCTATGTGATCTTGCACGTCTATGTGATCTTATGGCACACAAAATGTGACACAGTGTGGCAGCCTGCTGACGTCATAGTTTGTGTGCTGGCTGATCGTCACGGTGCTCCGGGATCAATGCCGCAGGTTGAGTACTAACTTTATTTTTTAAGGGGGCACTCTGCTGGACATCATATTAATGTGACACTCTGCTAGACAGTATGTTAGTGAGGGCACTCTGCTGGACATTACATTAATGGGGGGGGGGGCACTAAGCTGGACATTACATTAATGGGGGCACTCTGCTATATATTTTATTAATGGGAGCACTCTTCTGGACATTATATCTATGGGGGCACACTGCTGGACATTACATTTATGGGGAACACCCTGCTGGACATTAAATTAATGGGGGTAGTATGCTGGATATTACATTTATGGGGGCACACTGCTGGACATTTTTTTAATGAGGGTACTCTGCTTTACATTATGGGGCACATTTACTAAGGGTCGCAAGGTGCACTTTTGTCAGACCGTGCGCGTTCTTCATGGCTAAAACGGCTTGCACAGGTATTTAAGAAGTGTCTCCACTGAGATTGCATCGCATGCGACCCTTTGGTGGCGCAGCTGCGCTGGCTTCTATGGGGCACGTCGTCGGTTGGTCCGACTGATTTGTCCCGAGAACCGTATTTAACTTTCAAATTGTGTTGCACGCCCTATGTTAAAGGTGCGCCACAAAAAAGATGGTGAACTCTGACCAGACGGACCAGTGCGGGGAAGCGACAGATTCATGATTTCTGGTACATGATCTTAATGAATCGCAGCACCAGCATAATAGACAGATAATGCACTTTTAGTAAATTCAAGTGACCTTGGGGGCAATCTGCTGGACATTACATTAATGGGGCACTCTGCAGGACATTATATTAATGGGGGCACTCTGCTGGACATTTTATTAATGGGGGAACTCTGCTGGACATTTTATTAATTGGAGGGGCTGCTGTGGACATTTATTGATGAGGGGAGACTACTGGATTGGGTACCACAGCTTATACTTAGGTTGGCTTATACTCCAGTATATACGGTATTATAAAACTTCCACATATCATAAAAAACATGATGAAAATTAGGATGTTTGCGCATACAACCAAACAAAACAGCAAGTGATATAAATCTCACATTTACACCACAATGATTCCAATAAAAAGTAGAAGTCATTCTGCAAAAAATAAGTCTTAATATACCAAAAAAACAAAAAAAATCTAAATTTTACATAGAGGACGGCGATGCAAAAGCAAATGATTTTTTTCTTCATATATGTTTTTATTCAGCAAAATTATTCAGACATAAAAAAGCTATACAACTGGGATATTGCCTTAATCCCACTGACCCATAGAACATAAATAACATGTTATCTATGCTTTTCGGTGAATAAAATAAAAAATAAAAGTAAAAAATCATTTTTTTTTGCAATCAATGGGGTGTAGCCACCCTAAAATAGAGTTACTGTACACATTGAGGGGAGTATTTTTTAAATGGGGTTACTTTTTAGGGGTTTTTCTTCTATGTTATAGTCTCAGCAAATGCCACATAGCGCCTGAAATTTGTTTCAGCAAAATTTGTCCTCCAAAAGCCTAATGTCGCTCCTTCCCTTCTGCGGTCTGTTATGGGCACATAAAGTAGTTTATATCTACATGTTGAATATTGCTATACTTGAGAGAATCTGCACTACAAAATCTGAGGGTTGTTTTCACATTTTATCCTGCATGAACATATTTTAGGGTTAAATAAACGTTTTCTTGCCATAATTTGAAAATTCTGTATAGCACCTCCATTTTGTTTTATTTTATGTTCGATGCTTAAACAGTTAAGAAGCTTAACAATGGCTGTTTTGAATAGTTTGAGGGGTGCAATTTAAAAATGTGGTACTATGTGGGAAGTTTCTAATTAATAGAACTTTTAAAACCCCTATAATGAATATGAATAGGCCTCGAAAATCTGGAAAAGTGCTGATTGATTTGTAAGCCTCCTAACATCCTAATAAAAAATGATGTCAACAACATAAAAAATGATGTCAACATAAAGCAGACGTATGGTTAATGTTAGTTAGCAACCAATTTGGGAGGTTGAACTAACTATATGATGAGCATAACATTTAGAAATCATGAAACTGCTAATTTTTCCGACTTTTCGCCAAATTTTAATTTTTTTCATAAATACAAGACATTTCAGCTAAAATATATATAAATATAAGGTAAAGTATAACATGTCACAAAAAACAATCTGAATATCACCTTGCTAAGTATAATGTTGTAAAGTTGTAATCGCATATAGTGACACATGGCAGATTTGAAAAATCGGTCTGGGTCCTTAAAGGGTTAAAAGATAGCGGACCTTGGGCACCACCATCTTGTTTGCGATTGTCGCTCCCTGTGATGTCAACGGGGAGCAGTGATCGGTTGCCTTTGCAGCCACGGGTCTTTGTAACAGGTTAATGGTGTGGAGGAAATATTGTGTCAAACATTTGTTTAACTCACTATATGCTGCATTATATTGAACATTGCAATACACAGAGGCCTTTGTTTATATCTTCAAGTCCATGGGGGGATTTATCAGTGCAGTTTTCTAACATAGAAGCTGCAAGAATTTGTGATTATTGTCATGTCTACACCATCTCTACACTATGTGGGCATGGAGGTGCACAGCCACTGGCGGAGTGGGCAGCCATGGGGCATTTCTGCCCTGTGCCTGTGTACTTTTTAAAAACCTTTAGGTAAAAACCTTTAAGATTTTACACAAAACTATGCCGGGTCAGAACTGACATGGTTTAGCCTGGTGACCTTTATCATTCACCGGTGCACGTCATTTGATAAATTCCCCCCAAGTGTGCAAACAAGCCACAAGTATAGAGATACAAATACAACTGTGACCCAAGTCACAAGGTCTACTTACTGAAATCCTAAAAATCTTACGTAATTTATTCATTTTAAATTCAATCTACCATCAAAATCAAACATGATAAACCAGGTGTCTGTGGTAATCATCTTATATTTGTTATCCACGTCATCCTTCCTTCAAAATCAACCTCCAGAGTCAGAAGAGCTCTGGAGGTTATACCAGCTTTACAGGCTACTACACTGTGCAAAAAAATTCTCACCCTACCTCGTCTTCTTCAGCACTCTACCCCCCTTTGCATACTTCAATCTCACACAGTGGGACTACTCATGTATAGTATAAGAGCCTGTCAAGCTACAGAAAGGCGCTGGCAAAGCATTCCCCACCGCCATTGATTTTAGAAAAATGTTGGTCATGGATAACAAGTACAAGAAGATTACCACAGTCACAGTGCCTGGATTTATGATTAAGTGTCCCTGGTTTTTCATGCTTAATTTTGATGATAGATTTCATTTAAAAATATCAAAAGTAAACAATTTAATTGATCATAGTAATTAAAACTGTTGTCTTTCTTTCAGAAATGAATAGGTTATGTGATAATTGTAAACTTTGAAATACAGGCAGTCCCCTACTTAAGGACACCCGACTTACAGACAACCCATAGTTACAGACAGACCCCACTGACCTCTGGTGGAGCTTTCTGAATACTTTACTATAGTCCCAGACTGCAATAATCAGCTGTAAGGTATCAGTAGTGAAGCTTTATTGATAATCCTTGGTCCCATTACAGCAAAAAATGATTAAACTCCAATTGTCACTGGGGCCAAAATTCTTTTTGTCTGGATCTACAATTATAAAATATACAGTCTCAATCTCAGTTTTCGTCTCCTCCAAAGAGCAGTATTTCTTAAAGCCTACTGAGGTCTCACCCACAGCTGAAGATAAGGAGGCTAATTATTAACTATTCCCTTACCTAGAGGACATTTATCCTAATAATTAACTGTTTGTAAAGATTTAATTTATTAAAACTATCAGGCTCCTTTATCCCTCAGCTGAATCACAGCACAGTAATCTGATTTACACAAACTGCCTCAATAAGAAAGAAAGGTAAAGGACATCTTTTTTTTAATAAAGCATATTACAGAGTTTTCTATTATTATCTGCTCTATCGATTATTGCAATTATGATAAAAGTTTAATGATGCTTTAATCAGCTGAGTCACTCTAAAATTGGAAAAAGTCTATAAAACTATTTTAAGAGGAAGAACAATATTAGAATTTGTCTCTTTTTGAAACTAGTGCAGATAATTGAACTATTGCTGGTGTGAGAAACCACTATCCAATTTGATAAAGACTGGAACAGCTGGTGTTGTGTGAGAATTCCAGTGTGGTCCGACAACAGTTTTTCAGCAGTTATTCATATCATGTTGTTATTTATTTTAAAAGATGTGCACATCTGGAAATCTTGACTAATGTCCATAACTAACACATGTTTCAGAATACAATATTATTTCCTGAGTGCCAAATAGAATGAGTTTTCTTTATGTATACCTATCTATAGTTATATGTGTGTGAATATACATATTTTACTATAAATTGACCTGATAGCTATACTACCTCTTTTTCGGTACCCCTATTATACAACTTTGTATAATAAAACATTAACTCATTTAATCTCAGTGCCGAATATGTACTGGGCTGTGTAAGGTAATTAAGTACATGGCTCCATCTTAAGGGTGACCATGGCATCAAAAGGACTGTCACACTGAGTATTGGAGTACCTTGGTCTCTCCAGAGGAAATCAGTTTTGGGGCCCACCATTCAAATAACTAGAATGAATGTGGGGAAAAAATCCTAAAACCCCCTGCTCCCTCCCAACTGCTACCCCCTCCAAAAGGGACCTATTCCCATGCTCATTTTGAGAATAAAGTACTAAATGTGTTAGTATTTCAAAATTGACATCAAATGTTCCATGTACTACAGAAAACTTCTTTTTTTATAAGAAAACTTATACTACAGAAAATGTATACTTCAACTCTGGAAAACTATTTTCTCAAGGTGGGAGGATCATCTTGTTTCCATGTCACTGGAATACAAGCCACACCAGCACTTAACAAATGTCCATTAGTAAAACTTTAGGAGGGTTCACTGACATTTTATATTATTTAGATGGAACAAGGTACCTCCTAAATTAATTGTAAAACATATATAGACTGCCTGTCTTATACTGCACCAGATTTATATGAAAGTTGGTAGGAGGCTGCAAGCCCTTGTGTCATCACTGCTCTCCCAGCTCCCTTACTTCCTCCTGCTTCCTCGCCCCCCTCCCTCTTGCAGACTTGAGCTGACCCTGTGCTGCAAGCAAATCTCAATCAGCTCACATTTGCATTAAGGAGGAGGGCACAGACAGCAGGATGGAGGTGGACAGCTAGGAGAGCAGAAATGACACAGAGATTCTGAGCCTTGCACAGACACGGCCATAACTAAATCCTCTTTGCGGGCAGGCAACCAGGTGAACTTTTATATATGTTTAGTATTAAAGAAGATTCAGTATTAGCATTAAACAAAAGGGGCGCAACAAGACCTGAAGGCCCTGGTGCAAACTTTGAGTTGGGGCCCCAAATACCGAAACCTTTGCCCATGTCCACATCTCGCTTATTATACCCGCGTATAATAGAATACACATATACTATATAAACGCTACACACACGTAAATATGTTCCTGTAGTGGATGTAATGCAAATATACCAGAAGTAAATGTATAGAAATCACTTACCGATTAAGTCTCAGTTGCTGCCTTCTCCCTGTGTGCTTGCCGAGTCCATCCTAGTTGGTATCCTGGTGGCGTCCTCACAGGTTACATATCTTCATCAGGTATAGAACCTCAGGATGACTTCTCCCGGCCGTCACATCAGGATTTCCCAGCCAGGTGTCTTCAGCTCCTTGCTGCACATCTCCAGACTGCGCCCCTAAAAATATCACAGTTACTCACAGTATAGTGTCTCCTGGATAGCAAAAATACCCCACACTGTGTTGCTAAACAACACTTACTCCTTACAAATCCAGACACGCTGCCTTTTATTCATTGTAAGGTGTAGAGTTTCTATTGGTCATTGTGTGATTGTAGCATTCTTTTGTGTTTGTCGGGTGATATTTAGTGTTTTACTGTGGTATTTATAATCTTAGGGATGGTATTTTGCGTTGTACTGTGGTGGTAGTAATGTGGTCCTTTTTAAAGGCGGTACGCTAGTGCGACCCTGGGCCAAAAACTGTTTTTCCACATCTCTGTTTTTCCACAACTCATTTCCAAGAGTTCGATAAACTTTTATCAGAGCATAGACTGGCAACTTTGAAAAACATAACATATTCCAACAAACTCAAACATATTTCCTAAGTATGCCATGTTATGTTGCAGCTCTATGTACTGTGTGTGCTTTGGATGTATTAGATATTTATAGTCTTTCACACTTTCACATCCTTTTTTCTTTCTCTTTGCCTAGGTCTGAAAAAAAATTTGACTCCAACTCAGGTGAGATTGACTTTGAAAGTATACTTGCATGTTTGGGAAGAGGTGCAGTCTTTATTGTGCATAGTAGTGGCCGCAAGAAAGAATTGATACATTTGTTAAATTGTATATATTGTAAAGCACAGAATACAAATGTATATGAGTTAATTGTAAATAAACACTCATAAAAATTAGAGAACGATTTCAGATAGCTGCAAGTTATCTGTGTTAATCTGGCACCAGGTGCTAGCTTCATTAATTATCTGACAACCCCTATTTAACTGTCAGCCTAACTTTCCAGTTTTCTTTGTGCAAAAACTGTGCCGTTCCAAAGTGACTGAAACCCCTAGCCAGCAGGTAGTCCAGGTGAACGTCAAAGGGGTGACACTATCAGCAATAGCAAGAGAAGTTGTGATTTCTATAATGTTGCATCTTTACAACATCTCACACTCATTCAAGTCCCCTGAGAAGGTTGGTTGCCTTCAAAGGACAAATGCAAGAGGGCAGGATAATGCAGAGAATATTCATGGGTAATAATTTCTATACTACAGCTGGAATTGCATGCAGTGCAATTTAGCACTGAACAGGTGTTAGTATATGTCTCGTTATACAGTGACAAAATGTGTAAGAGCATTTGGGTGAAGCCCACTCTGTAGTGACCGAACATCTAATTCACAGAAAGAATCAAAAGATGTGAACATGTGTGAACAGAGTAGAAGCATCCTACAGTTTATTTTAATGATGAAAGCAAGTTTAATTTATTTTGGGTTTGATGGAAAATATTATGTTCATCGACAAACGGGAAACACTGAACCCAAAGTGTGTAAAGAAGTCAGTTAAAGGTGGTGGAGGAAGTGTCATGGTTTGGGGAATGTTTTCTACAAAATGAGTTGGTCCTCTCATACAACTACATGCAGAGTAAATGCAAGTGTGTATCATAACTTTCTTCAACAACACGTGGTTCAGCAAGGAATTTTCATTCAGCACAGTGCCCCTGTCACACAGCAAAATGGGTAAAGCAGTTCATTGAAACAGAAGACATTTTAACAAAGAAATAGTCAGTCCTCATCTAAATCCAATAGAAAACCTCTGGAAAATCCTTGGTGACAAAAGAAACTGTGGAAGAAATGGGGAGAAGAGTGCACCCAAATCATGCCAGAGCAGTGTGAGAGACTAGTGATGCTAGTTATAATCTTTTTCTGGCCTACTTTTATCTATTGCTGTTCTCTAATTATTACCGTCACATTTTTTGCAGAATAAAGGTTTTATATTGATATATTTTGGTAATTTTGTAAAATACTGTTCTAGTGGCATAGTGTTGATCATTTATACAACCAGTTTCTTGAAATTAGAAGTATTTTGTAATATGTGCGCTGGGATATTGCAAGAACTTTAGTTCATGTGCTAAATTCTTACTTCTCTTGTGTTAGAATCGTTGTCCTTTGCATCCCTAGTCATACAAATTGTCACTAAGTTGCATTATAGTACATGTTTTATATCAATGAAGGAATCCTAAAGAAGTATAAACAGATACTGGGTTCTGAAAGAATAATATATATTGTGGCACTCATTTAACTAGCAAACTTTTAACTATGTACAATAAATTTGGACTAATGAGAAATTATTGGAAAGAAGTGACATCCAAAATCCACCAGCTGCATAGCCGTCATTAACAAGCCTGAACCGCATACTGCTACCATGAAATCATAAGGAAAATTTAGGAGCCTGGATTTAATTAGACCTCCATGTGTATCTACACAAATTTTATAAAAATATATTCAACGTTCTCAGCTTTATAGCTTACAGAAATGTCAGGACCTGTGGTGTAAAATAGATTGGTTACACTTTTTATTATTTGAAAGAACAAGGTCTGATAGTTGTATAACCGTTTATGTAAAAAAAAATTTGTGATGCATAGACCAGAACCACAATTTACCATTTTATAGCATGTGTGTCACGGGTCGCAAGTGTGTCAAGTGTGTCACAGCTCACCCGTGCCCCTCTGCCCCCGTTGAGGCATTCCCGCATGTCTCACCTGTCCCAGCTCCTTTTCCGACTCCCTACGCCGTGCGCCTGCGTTTCTGACTCCCAGTGCCTGCGTGCCGGCTTCACTGAATTTGAAGGGCCAGCGCGCCTTTAATTGCAGCTGGTCATTTTCAGAAAATGTATATGCCTGCCTCTTCCTGCACACCCTGCTGGATCTTTGTGCCTACGCCATTAAGAAAGCTCCTCAGTGATATCCCTGAGTATTCCTGTGTTCCTGTTCCCGTGTTCCTACGTTCCTTCTACCTTGCTCCTGTATGTTCCTGTTCCCATGCTCCTGTGTGTTCCCCATCCCTTCTGCCTGGACCTCCCGTTGCTGACCCCGGATTAATAATAATAATAATATGGATTGGACTTGACCTTGCATCTCTGCCGCCTGCCCTGACCCTGTGTCTGAACCTTACCATGAGACTGTCTCCTGCAAAGGTACCTCAACCTTGGCTGCCACCGCGGGCTAGTCGCACCTGTGGAACGACCTGAGGGCACCCCACCGCAGCAAGACCATCCCGCTTTGCGGCAGGCTCTGGTGAAGACCAGGTGCCACTTAGATTCCGGTCCCATGTGTCGGCTGTTTCCACCTCCAACGTTGGTCCAGAGGATCCACAGATCCTGCATCCTGACAAAGTTTATATTGCCATGGCTTAAAGAGAATCAGCCCGAGCAATTTGGGACACTAAACTAAAGGTCTTTATGGTGTTGTGTCCCTAATTGACATGAGTTCCACCATAAACCTTTATACATACCTCTGGTCTCCCCGCGAACTGCACAGCAATTCAATGAAGCCAGAGTAGTACACCCTGGCTTCATTGTGCAAGAACCATACCTATGGCGCATGCAGGGTGTAGGGTGAAGCCAGGGTGTAGCATGATTCATTGCCTGTAAAGAGGAAAGATGGCCACAAATGAGGGGGGAGATCAAAGGGGCCACAATTTGAGAGAAGAGATAAGAGGGCCAACAATATGAGGGGAAATGAGGGTGGCCACATGTAAGAGGGGGATGAAGGGGGCCTGCACTATAAGTTGGAGATGAGGGGGCCATCATATTAGGGGTGATACGGGGGACACCAATACGAGGTGGGAGATTATGGGGCCACAATATAAGCAGGGAGATGAGAGAGGGAGCACAAATGAGAGGAGGAGATGAGAGGGGACTACAATATAAGTGGGAGATGAGGGGGCCACAATAAGAGGGGGAGATCAGAGTCACAATATGAGGGAGATTAAGGGTCACAATATGAAGGGGAGATGAGAGAGGTCACAATATGAAGGGGAGATGAGGGAATACAATATGGCCATAATAAGAGGGGGAAATAGGGGTCAGAATATAAGGGTAGATTGGCCACAATATGAGGGGAGGTGAGAGGGTCCACTATATGAATTGGAGATGAGAGGGGAATACAATATAAAGGGAAGATGAGACCACCATATGAGGGTCACCATATAAGGGAGAGATAATGGGCTAAGATATGAGGGGGAGATGAGAGACCACAACATGAGAGGGAGATGAGGGGCCACAATATGAGAGGGAGATGAGAAGTACCACAATAAGAGGGGGAGACGAGAGGGCACAATATGAGTAGGAGATGAACCGGGCCATAGTATGATGGGGAGATGGGGGAGGAATAATTATCCTTTAATAAGAGGACTTGTTAGAACTTAAGGCAATGTTCACACGATGTGACTGAATTGTGCTTTGAAACACATTTCAAGCACATCTGGAATAATTTTTCACCCCGTGTAATATGCTGATTGGTGAGGATCCTAGTAGTGGGACTCCGACAGTTCACAAGAGCTTGGATCCTTTATACCCTAAATAAATGGAGTAGCAGGTTGGACATGATTGATGCTGCTCTATTACCTTTCTATGGAACTATTGTCACTCAGTTATGTTCATCAGCATCATAGAGACGAAAAGAGCTGCAAGTTCCATGTTTATTTGTGGTTTCTTGTAACCCTATCCGTGGGGGCCCAACACTAAGGGGGAAATTTTATTTTTCACTTCAGTGGCCGAACAACCCCTTTAACTTGATCTTATATATGGTGTCTATAAAATTCTATAGGCCTGACATCAAAACTTGTGGTCTGGATGCTACAGACGATCCCATAGAAAATAATGGAATTTGTTCCAGTATCCCTTTAACTCTGGTGTTTTACTATTACACCTAAGGGAAAGAGTGGACTACTTAAGCTACTTAAAGAAAAACCTACCGTCATGAATCTACCTATTAAGGGTGATCTGATGGAAGGTTCCTAAACTATCCCTCTCCAACTCTATACAAATTTTAATCTAATCTACAGTTTATATAATAAACTAAAGGGAACCTACTATCAGATCTACCTTAAAAGGGTTATCCGGGTGTTAAAATTTACTGAGGGCCGGGCTGAACCGGGCTATTTAAAAATAATAAAGGTGTACTTACCCCCTCCGGCGCTGCTGATGTCCGGCGCCGCGGTCCGTTTGATCCGTGCCCCTGTTTGTTTACAGGGGCACAGAAGCCGCGCACATGTGGCAGGCTCCTCCCATCCGTTCCTATCTCTCAGCATTGTAAGCGCTGGGAGATGGTGTCGGATGGGAGCTTCCTGTGCACCCTTGTAATTAAACCGGCGCACAGAGGAGACGGACCGTGGCGCCGGACGAGGTAAGTAGATGTTTATTATTTTTAAAAAGCCCTCCCCAGCCCAGCCCTAAGTATATCTTTAACAACCGGATAACCCCTTTAATAGGTACATTTCTGATGGTAGGTTTCATTTAAATGGGTTGAATGTAAAGCTGTATTTCTTATATTTTTACTGTAATACAGCAAGATGTGACATGTTTACTATAAACCATCTCCATCTCCATTATCACTATTATATGTAATATTGTATCCTGATTGTTAATAAATTATGTATTATCCTGATTGGACTAGTAAATATTTAGAAGACTATATTAATCTACTGGAAAATATCTCAGACATGAACAGATAATTACAATGGTTGAAATAGTTGATAATTTCATGGGCAAGGTAAATGTCCTGGCCCAGGGCACATTCCTGTAGCAGCTGCAGTTGTTCACAACATTCATGACAGCAGAAGTATATCTCACATTCTCATGTCCTCATAATGTAAACATTGACTTTTTAAAATGGATTCCCAAATTTAACTTAAAACGGGATGCAGGTACATTGTTGAATAAACAGGCAACAGATAATGACAGGAAATATATTCAACTCAAATAACTCGGCTTTACGTTCTCTTCATCTCATTTACCATTTCTGGCTCTTTGATTCTTATGACATTATGACTGGAAGAGAAAAGGCTGTCTACATTGTATGGTTACAGAATGTATTGGAAGTTGTGTCTGGAAGGATTGTGACAGTAAAAAACCTTTTGTTTGTGTCTATCACTACATTTAACGCAAATAATTTGGGAACTAAAGAGGTTGACAAGTATTTCTTCTAGACTGGTGGTCTACTTCTACTTATTTTCTCTTAATATTTGTATTTTTCTAGTAATGACCTCTAGTGATGTAAAAATAAATTTGATGTCTACCCAAGGCTGGGACTACGCATTTCAGGTCACAATAACCTTAATCGTGGCTACATTTTTAAAAAAGGGACCAAGCGTCCACCTGAAGATGACTTCACATCCTGTTTTAGTTACACGTGTAGGCCCAGCCTTGGGACCAGAAATTTAAAGATATGTTATAAATATTTGCCTGAAGAGAACCACTTGTCTCTAATATAAGATATATTAGAAAGGCAAGTCATCTGAATATGTTCTTTTTGCTCTATTTATACTACATATATTTATATATGTATAGAATGAATGTATTTAGCTACAACAAGTGTGAAAAGGAAGTTGTCCATACACATTACAGATCAGGCATCATACATTTAAAGAATTCAACCTTCAACATGTCAATATGAACAGGCAGAGAAAATAAATAAAACCATTCAAGAAGACATTTGTTAGCTGTCAGCTACTGTAAAGTTTTCAGCATAAAAGTATAAACATATTGGGGCACATTTACTAAGGGTCCGCGGACCACGATTCCGTCAGGTTTCCCGACTATTTCTGTTCTGCGCTGAATCGCACAGGGGTTTGTGTCACATGCCATCGTATTGTGGCGCATCAGCTCACATACACCAGGAAGAAGATGGTGAATTCCGGCGGACCTAAGCTGGGAAGCGACACATTCAAGAAATCGGGCGCACCCTGTACGTGAATCGGGCAGCTCCGAATCCTCGGCGGACATTCTGGATCGGCGGACGCAACGGGACGGGTAAGTAAATGTGCCCATTGTAGTGAGATAATTTGTATAAAACGTATGGACTTTATTGATTTACTTATCCAGCACTGGTTCTTAATTACTACATGTACCCAAGAGAAACTCTCACAATACTACAGGCTTTAATGGGAATTTTAGACATAAATATTTATCACCTACCCACTTGTTAGGTGAACATTTATGTAGCTAAAATAACTTTTTGTTAAGACTTGAAGCTTTCTGGTATTCCCTGGTAGTTCCCAGGATTCCTACAGAAACAGTTTTTGTCTGTCATTTGAATTTAAAATAAAATACATTCATGTGACCAACACTAGTTACCGTAGGAAGCGGAGCAAGGTAAGTATCTATTTATTGTGGTATTTCATCAATTATGACAGCTACAAAATTGACTTTAAGTATAAACCATTTGTTTAAATATAACAAGGCAGTATATACATTGTATACAGGGGTGGACTGGCCATACAGTTTAACGGGAGACTTCCCTACAGCTCTCATACAGCTGATAGGGCACGGTCCCTCCCGCCAAACTGTGTTGTGTTGTGGTCCGGCCGGAGACTTTCTGCTCCCTGTTTACGGGCTGCCTGCACTGAAATGGCCCATTGTTCACAGAGAATACTTGGTATATCTGGGCTCTATTATGTATGCTATGTGTTATGTATTAATAGTAAAAGAATAAAAAAGAGTATCATAATTCACAGCTTCCACCACTTAAAATACTTTCATAATTGACATATCCGACGTTGCTGCTCTGCACATGGAAGTCATGACATCACCACGACTTAAGTAATCTGAAGTGGAGTTAGTATTAGCCATTGTTATGTCTGTCCAAATCTTTATTTATAGCAACCTCTCATGCACATAAGGGCAGTTTATTTACATCCAGTTTTGGAAGAAAAGCTGTTGTCATAAAACAGTGTTAAATATTTATTTACATATGTGATGTGAAACATCCTGGTCAGTTCTTGCACTTGAGTTGCCTTGCATAACCTTTCCAGCAGATGCTGTCTGTGCAAGGCTCCTTACTTTCCTTTTTGCATCCTATTATGAAATCTGACCTAAGTTTCCAGATGTTAAAAAAAGCTTAAAACTCCTTGTGTAAAATAGCAAGTGTTTATGCAAATGCCGACAGTGAGTGAGTTACTTTAATACATGTAAAATATGTAAACAGACTCCCATGTTAATTTCTGTCTCATTTCTTTATGGATACATAAAGGCTTCATAGAGGAGAATGACTTGATATAGTGCCCTCTTAATACAAAATGTAGTCATAATACTCTATGTGCCTATGGTCACTTTCTGTGTATATCAATCTTGTTATGGTGGCGGACCTTCACATTGGCGTTTGTCTTTTGAGAGTTACTGGGGATTTTCAGGCCATGAGTCATAGAATTCCTCTAGTCCCCCAAGGATTTGCTTCACTGGAGTTCCTTGTCTTTGTAGTTTTGCTGGCTTCTTGAACCAGTTACTGTGCTGTGCAAATGGATGTTTTTGTATGACTGTGTGTAAAATACCTGGGGAGAAAGGTCATGGATTGACTCCTGTTTTTCAAGGAAATTGATCTCTTTCATTTTAGCCAGAGTAATTTCATTCAGAAAGTTTCTTAAACTTTTTAACCTTTTCATTACATATTCACAAGCTGCTGCCTATTTGGATTTTAGATTCCTGAGTGCTTCCTATTGGATTTGTTTGTAACTAATCCTATGAATTACTTCTATAGTTCACCATTAGTTTTTAGTTTACAGACGTCTACCCATCAGGTTTTCATCAGTCCCTTGAAGTAAGGAAAGCAATCTAGAATTTCACTTATATAGGACTATTTTGTCATTCAAAAGGAATACCACTAGCTATCCTTTTACCATCTTTACGTTTAAAATGAGGTTAAATACCGGTTAGAACTGAAAATTGCAAGACATCATTTCAATTTTTTACTGCCAATGTGCTTGGCTGTAGTTTTACATAGTTTTGCATTGTTGGTCCTTTAATCCAGTAGATTGAATATGGTTTGGTATATATTTTTTTCCAAGTTGTGTTACTACTGTCTTTTTTGTATTCCAAGCAAAGGGTCCTGTACTCATAAGCACTAATGATGAATGAGCAACACTAAATTCATGTTATGACACTGTCATTTAAGACTCCAACAGTATTAGTCCTTTTTCTAGATGCATGTAGTATGTTATGTGACGGCTTCATGTTGAAAAATCTAATCTGTCAGCTGTATGCTTGTTATTTATTTTTTTCTTTGAAAAAGTCAGTGTATGGCCTCATGCACACAGTCTTTGTTTAGGGCTGTATGCTAGCTATTGTGTGCTTCCTACAAATTTCAAAGCAGGTCCTATGCCTGCCATCTTTGCGACCCAGGCAGTCATTTTATGTTGACATTGGTGGTTGGAAAGTCAATCATGCTTGCGGCCCACATAAAAAAACAAACATTTGCATGTGGCCTATATCAGGGCTACAGCACCTGAACATGTTGGTTTTATGAATTTTGGACCAAACACATGCTGTTTTGCATGGAAGAAGGAACTTGCATGATATATCATTATTAAGCATGGTGTCTCATCCACTGTACTGTGGTCAATTCATTAAATCTGGCCATGGTTGTGTGGCACTGGCCTTAATATTTAATATATAACAGAAATTCCACTCATTCTCGGGTGAGGAGTCCAATAAGGCATCTTCCCTGGTACTGCTGAAGAAAAACAGGTCCAAAGCATGCTGCTGCCACCACCATGTTTGACAGTGGGAATGGTGTGTTCAGGGTGAGGAGCTTTTGTTTCTTTTACACCAAACATATTGGGGCTTATTTACTAAAGGTCCCGCAGATCGCACTTTCGTTGGCTTTTAAAAATTTTCAGGATTTGCGCCAGCTGTGACAGCTATTTAGAAGGGGATTGTGTCGCACTTGATTGGATTTTGCTGCAATCGCACCGACTTTCATGCGACAGTCGGACCGGGCCGCCGGACATTCCAAAAGATTCAGACTGAGCGCGGGATTTAACTTTAAATTTGTGTTGCAAGACATGCACTTACATACACCAGGAGGAAGATGGTAAACTCCGGCAGACCTGAGCGGGGAAGCGACACATGTAGGAAATCAGGCAGAGTTCATTACTGTCAGACTTTCCGGATCGGGGATCACACCAGGGACGTGTAAGTAAATGTGCCCTATTGTTTGGCATTGTGGCCAAAAAGTTTGATTTTGGTTTCATCTGACTAGAGCACCTTCTTCCACAAACTTTAAACAAGACTTTTTATGTATATCTTTGAGAAATTCTTCTTGCCACTCTTCCATAAAGGCCAGATTTGTGCTGTGTATGACTGATCTGGCCTATGGACAGACTCTCTCTCCCACCTCAGCTGTAGATCTCTGCAGTTCATCCAGAGTGTTCATGGGCTTCTTGGCTCCATCTCTGATCAGTCTTCTCCTTGTTTGAGATGAAAGTTTAGAGAAATGGCCGGGTCTTGGTAGATTTGCAGTGGTCTGATACTCCTTCCATTTCAATATGATCACTTGCGCAGAGGTCATTGGAATTTTAAAGTTTGTGAAATCTTTGTATCCAAATCCAGTTTTAAACTTCTCCTCAACAGTATCGGGGACCTGCCTGGTGCATTGCTTAATAATAATAATAGTCCTTTATTTATATAGCGCAAATAGATTCTGTAGTACTGTACAAAGTTTGCCAAATCAGTTCCTGTCCTAATTGGCCTCACAATCTAATCAACCTACCAGTATGTTTTGGAGTGTGGGAGGAAACCCATGGAAACACGGAGAGAACATACAAACTCTTTGCAGATGTTGACCTGGATGGGGCTTGAATCCAGGACCCCCAGTACTGCAAGGCAGTAGTATTAACCACTGACCCACCGTGCTGCTCACATGCTTCTGACTTCACTCCAGGTCCAGGTGTTACAGTCGTGACACGTCTAGGAGAGGGAGAGAGCAGTGCGGAGGCTCTGCTCTCTAGGAGATTGGGTGAAGTGCTCACCCAAGCTCCAATTCAGTGGTCCGGGAGGTCTGGAAGTGCTGGATCCTCCTGACCTTAAGACTACAAGACGCAGGCACTTTTTAGAAAGCTTTTTTCTTGCTAAAAAGTGTGTTTTTTAGTTTGAAAAATATGGGGTTTTATTAGGGAAATAACCAAACATCTTACAAACGGAGAACACAAGAACAGGCCTACATTAAAGGAAGGATACAAACAGTCTAGAACAAGGATTGAGAAGGCTGAATAAGAGCAGAAGAAGAAGAGAGGTGGAGTAGAATGGGCAGAACGGGGGAGGGGTCCAGACATTTATGACAGGTCCAACTGCACTGGGGCATCCTGTGTTGAGTTGAGGTACCATGGTGAGGATGTAAAAATGGACCAGTGGAAACAGGTTTCCCGTAAGTGGGCTTCATTCGATATATATTTTGTTAACCCTTCTCGACCATTGGAAGACGGTGGAATCTAAATGAGTCGAAGGAACACTAGCAAGTCAGGATGCCCTATTAATACCCATCCCTTAGAGTGTTGATGCCTCAGCCAATCTACTATCCTACATAAGTGTGTGGAGTGAAAGTACTTTGTGATGTTCGGTAATGCAACACACAAAGGTAGAAAAAAGACTTTTTACTGCAAGGAGGAAAGTGGCCTACAATGGGTAAATTAAGTGGGGGGAGGGCATTAATTTTATAGTAACTAATTTGGGTGGTGAAACTATATGAAAAGGAGATCATTTTGAACAAAGCACATTTTTCTTAACTTTTGCATAATTATCAATTTTTTATAATGAATGCAAAACATATCAACCGAAATTTAGCACTGACATGAGGAGTCAGAAAAAAACAATCTCAAAATCACAGGATGAAGGATTGTAAACCAAACATATTGACATACTGGTGTATGCCCCCTCTGGCAGGATCGTTTTTTCTTTTAGCTTGTTATGCCCTGGTTTTTACAAAAAAAAGGATTTTAAAATTATGCAAATGAAGCACAGGGCCTCCAGGCTCCATTAACACCTATGGTGCCTGGAGCCTCTAAGGCTCATTTGCATCATTTTAAAAACCTTTAAAAAAAATACCAGGGCATAACAAGCTAAAAGTAAAGTGGATGCTGCCAGAGGGGCATACACCAGGATGTCGGTGTGCTTGGTTTACAATCCTTTATCCTGTTGGCAGATGTCCTTTAAGGAGTTAAAGAATAAAATGAACTGCTTGATATAAGATGTGAATATTACCAACCAATGTTGTTTAAGAAAACAAACACAACTGTGTAACAAATATCTGATAAAGAGGGCATTGTATGTACAAACAGCTGTATGTCTAGAATATAAAGAGTATGTTACAATACATGTCACAAACTTTACCTCCTAGCAATAAAAGTTTGTCAGAGAAAGCATTTTTAATTCTGGCACTGGGAATTCAAGTGCCTAAAGTACGATATCAACTCACACTTCCTAAACCTAGGAAGTCATCTTTCATTCACAAGGATCAGGGAGAGAACAGAGGAGAGTAATCAGTCATCCATCTCAGTATAATGTATTTTACTTGGTGCAGGGTTTAAGAATTATTATCGCTGTAATCAGCTTGTTGTAAAAATTCCCTAAGTTCGACATTCATATCACAAAGAGGTTTTGCCTGAAAGTAGGCACCATTGGAAGGCACTTACAACATTAAATCATACAGGGACAGAAATGATATTAGCTTTGTTGATCTGAAGGGATGTTTCTGAATAATAGGAAACATACCCTAAATGTGCCCCAAGTAGCAGATGAACCCCACCTTCTGGATTATGCAATCTTCTTAGCACATTACACTGACACCTCATTCCACACCCCTTCAGCATCTTGCAGGTACCTGTACCATAACTAAAAACAAAATTCTCTTTTTTTCCAAAGTAGACTTATCACTACCAGGATCATGTTGTGATTAGTAAATATTTTTATTTTACTTCAAGAGATCTATATATTTTAGGAAAAGTGGGAAAGTGGCTGCTATCCTTTATGTGCCCCATTTCTGACAACTGTATTATTTATGAGTTTGGATACAACCATTGACCACCTAACCCAGTTCCAAAGCTTTGTAAATGTAAAGGTGACCGTGAAAACAGATGCTGATTATATATTATTATATTTCTATATTGTAGTTTCACTGTTTTGTTTTTGTATCACTTGTATACAGGATGGCCTTCATTTTACGATGTTGTCAACAAAGAAGCAATAAGCGTCACCGATGATTTTTCATTTGGGATGCACAGAGTAGAAACAAGTTGTAGTCAGGTTAGTAATCTTACATAACAATATTTCCTCCTTGCAAGTTATTGTTATTTCCTTTGGCATGCCTCAATAACATAGAAACTGTGATAATTCCAGGTTTTGGAACGTGACATTTTACACTTGTTAGATATTAATTTACATATGGAACATATGCAACACTGTAAGATAAATGAAATAAGTCCAAAACCCAGCAAAGGCAAAATAGACACACACAAATGTCCTGACTAAAGATAAATGACCCCCCTAGAGTTGGTTTGATGTCCCAAAGGTAAAATCACTACAATTTCTTTAAGAGATGCATCAGTACTACCACTATTTTGATGTTGTCGTTGAATTCCCAGTTGTAAAGTTTCATTTATATGTTGTTTGTGTCATGTTTGTATGATACTTGTTTATAGTCATGTTTGTGACCTTTTATTCATTTAGTAGACCAATTCTGCAGCTGTCCTATACTCAGTCACACATTTCAAACATTTACATTTGTACAGAAGTCCTTTAGGTGTATGTTTTATTGTAAGTAAACCAGTCCATGGGCTATTTGAGAACTATGTTTGCGTATATGATTTGTAAATATTGCACAATATCAACTCAAAACCATCACTTTGTGTTGTAATATATAATGTAGTAGATGTATCAGTGCTTTTTCATCAGTTTTCTGGCATAGTAGTAGTGAAATAATCACAATTTGTTGCGTCCTGCAAAAACTTGTGATTACTCCTGCAACTATGCCACCTCCACACCATTGGTGGTTGAAGGGGGCACGGCAGCTAGCAGAGTGGGCTGCCACAGGTCGTTTTTGTCCCAAACCTTTGCACTTCAGCCTGTTTTTTATGCACAGAGCACCAGCGTATGATAAATCTCCCCTTATGTGTTTATGTGTTGAAAAGCTTTGTTCATTATTATTTTTATCCCTCAGATCCATAGGATACATTTCTATCTATAGATAGAAAAACTATAGAGCAAGAAAGTACACATTTTGATTTATTATTGTGATATATATTGGAGGACATACTGTATAACTATAGGGAGTATTATTTTACTATATGACTGTATGCATTAATCTATTAAAGTAATAGATTCATCAATAATTAACTTATTCAACATTTTCTCATTTTAGTGTGGTGCCCATCTTGGTCATGTCTTTGATGATGGTCCTCGTCCAACTGGTAAAAGATACTGTATAAATTCTGCATCAATGACCTTCATACCAGATGAGGCAGGTGGGACTGAAGAAAATCGTTCACCAAAGCTACCAGGAAAGACCGAATTGTAAAAACATAGTAAAGCGTTCTTATCAAAGCATAACGTTTAATAGCCATTCTCTGGACTCTGCGCCTTCTGATGTCTTTTCCAGAATAAGATATTCACTATACATTCACTATTTCTATACAGTATAGACGCAGTCATGTTTTATACTTAACTCTTCCAAAGAATTTATTTTCAGTGCTGTCAATGCTATATATATATGTCAGTAAACTGCAACAAAAAACCTTTATGAGTTCATATGCTATGACAAAGGGCCAAAGTAAATCAGTATTGCTATCTGGGCTCCTTTATGATGAAACACATACTTGTATTATTTACCGTGTATGTTCTATTTGGTTCTTTTTCCTTAGATGAATGACAATGTTTTGCTGTATTTATACAATTTCATAATACATAATGGATACTTTATGGAGTATTGTATGTTAGTAAATGTAAAGGACAATGGAAGACCAAAGGAACAGTGGAAGGAAGGAAGGAAAGCTCAAATGTGACAAGGTTAATATTTATTTCTATAGAGTTTACCAAACTGAAATGTAAGCAGCAAGATTGAGAAGTTCTCAACAGACATTGCAGGTTATTAACATCGATCACATTAAAGTTATTGAAGTATTATCGTACTACGAGTTGTTTACAAAAATACACTTAGAAAGTCGCACACTATTTTGATATAAAATGAAAGAGGTTGTACAGTTACAGAGTGAGCTAAATAAAAAACTATGAACTTGCCTCTTCCTACCCCTCCATTTAGAGCCTTAGCATCTACTTCCCATATCTGTCATGAGTAACCAGTGAGTAACCACCACTACACACAAGCAGCCAGGGGCCTGTAAAGAAAAGTGGAGGCAAAGCTGGGGGAGGAAATGGAAAAGCATGGAGAGGAAAGATTTGTTTTGTTTTTATTTCTCCCACTAAGTGACACCAACAGTTATTTTAAATATTAGCTGAACAACCCCTTTAAAGATTCTTTTATGTAATTATATTTTTTTACATAACTCAGTACTAGTTGTGAATACATGAGGTATATTTTACTGAGGAAAAGTTACATCTTCTTTGCCTTTCAAAAGTATTTATTTCCCTTCTCTTGCAAGCTGTGTGCAAATGTTCAGGAACCCGAGGTTATATGGATTTTGACCTATCCTAAGATTTAGGCTAGTAATTTTTTAAAATGCCGGATATCCTCTTTATTCAAAGATGGTCAGGATTGTTACAAGTTCAGCTTTTCTCTCTTTATTTCTGTAAGACTTAATGAGGTGAAGCTGTATTTAGAGACAATGGAAGTGTGGACACCAGGAAACGGAATCAACATAAGGGTACACTAGACCATTATGTGCCTGCACAAAAGCAAGTAAAAGTAACACATTTACAAATGTCATGCAGTGGGAAATCACTAACTTCTTTTTACCTATTATATCTAGAAATATTTGTATATTAATCTATAGTCTATTCAGCCTGAAAGCCTGTTAACATGAGGGGGAGGGGAGCTAATAAAAATTGTTGTTTTCTATATTTCTTATAGTCCTTCAATGTTCAAATACTAATTATAAACTGTTTATGTTCGCTATTGCAATTATATTTTTCTTAGAATTTAAAAATAAATTTTGAACATCCAGAATTTTTTGTTTCCTTTTATATATGTAAACAGAAGTTAAAGAAAATCTGTCTTTCACAGGTGCTCCTGCGACCCATATCCCAGGTTGCAGGGGCACCTGTGTACCTCCGTGTGCCCCCGGAGCTTATAAGAAACGCAGGTCTCTTCCCATCGCAAAGATTTAAAAGGCCATGTCTGCTGATGTTCCTGCTGTGGAAGAGTTGGTAGAAGACCTTAATTCCATCTGGGAACAGACTCGTCAGTCTCTGCTTCGGGCATCCGCCTGCACCAAAACTCGGGCTTATACGAAACGCAGGTCTATTCCCATCTTGTATCTATGAGATAAATTGTGGCTTTCCTCCAGGTATGTTTGATTGAAGATCCCCAGTTACAAACTGGGTCCACGTTTCCTGTGACCGTTCAAGGTGTTACAGAGCATTAATCCAGTGGCATATATGCTTGTATAAGCCCGAATTCTTTCCACGTCTCCCTGCTGAAACTTATCATCTTGAATCGTTTCTCCCGACAAATAGCTCCTCCTACTCCTGTGGCTGATTCCACCAATGTCTATAAAGTAAAGAGGTCATGGACATGAAGTCGGTTAGAGGGAGACAGTACTTTCTCGTTGACTGGAAGGGGTTCGGGTGAGAGGACAACATCCTGGATCGTACTCTACTTCACAGGTTCCTCCAGTCTAAGAAGAGGGGGAGGCCGAAGGGGGGGGGGGTACCGTCACGGTAGCTCCTGCGACTCAGGAGGTACCCGTGTACCTCAGTGTGCCCCCTGTGCCTCTACACAGCAGAACTCCTGGCTCAAGCAGTGGTATCCTGCGTTCCTGCTCCCATGTGTTCCTACTCCTGAGTTCCCGTGTCCTGCGTTCCTGAGTCCTGTGTGCCTCTGTTCCCGTTCCCATCTGACTGGACCTCCCGTTGCTGACCCCAGATTGAACTTTGACGTTACATCTCTGCCGCCTGCCCTGACCCTGTACCTGGACCTGACCACTAGTCTGTCTTCTGCTAAGGTACCTCTACCATCGCTGGTTAGTCGCACCTGTGGAACGACCTGGTGGTACCCTGCCGCAGCAAGACCATCTGGCTTTGCGGCAGGCTCTGGTGAAGACCACGTGTTATTGGGACTCCGGTCCAAGGTGTACCAACTCCCGCGGTGGTAAAGAGGTTCCACGCATCCCAAATCCTGACACTGTCACCAGTAATGTGATTTTTAGCTGGTGGCAGGTTCTAATAGACTATGCTATGCTAATTTAAAAAAAGCCTTTGACAGCATTCTGAATCCTTTCAGTATTTTCTAATAGTTTATTTTACATTATTTGGCTCTCTGCTAGCAGCATGTGGGGAGTGCCGGGGAGGAGGCAGCCACAGCCTGTGTCAGTCTCCTTTTCTCCACATTTCTCACCACTCCCTCACCACTTCCGGAGGGAGTGGGATGGTGTGTAGTAGAGGAAGAATGCATAAGGAGACATAGGCATAGGCTGCACTTTCCCCTTCCCATGACTCACTACACACTGCTGCCAGTGAGCCAGATAATGTGCATTAAACTTATATAAACTAATAAAATGATTCAGAATGTTGACAAAGACATTTTTAAAACGGCATAGTGTAGGCTATTGTAACCTATCACCAGCTAAAAATCACATTCCTGGTTACAGGTTCGCTTTTAATTTATTGATGAAAATTACTGAAATGCATTCTGTTGATTCAAATGACAAGTTATCCATCTATGCTTAAGGCACTGACACATTATACAAAAAGTGTCCAGACTCAATGATTCTGATGGATTTGGAAAACAATCTTATGTGTATGGGTCCTCCTGAATCTCCTGTGAGGACATATAGGTAAGGTTTAGACAAGTTGTAATTCAATGGTACAAGGTAAATTAGGAGATACAATACACACAGTAGATACAGCACATAAATGGTGGTCTCGCAGGACCCCACATAAAGGAGAAGAACAAAAAAAAAACAAGAAACAGCGTACAAAAATACTATATGCATACATAGTCTGCTACCATAGGTGGATCATCTCCACGGTAAAAAAAAACAAAAAAAAATCCTCCAAAACACGCACCTGCACCGTTCTCTCACCCATGGGCCATCTCTAACGGTGTAACCAGATAAGGGCTAGAGAGACTCATATATATCAGAGAGAGTGTGTCTAGGATGGAATTTGGGGAACCGCAGTAAAGGGAGAGTCAAGCCATGGAACATCTTATCTTTCTTCCTATTAATAAATAACCACTTTGTGATTGGAAGGGTGTTATTCACTGCCTTGATCCAATCACGGGGAGATGGAGGTTGTGCAGCCATCCAAAATCTACCTAATGTCTTCTGAATACAAAGTTTCTATAATGACAGCACGTTCTGCAGTGGATTGGAACAATTCAGGATCTGCCAGAAGGAGACATTGTTTAGGGTCATCAGGGACAGCCACTCCCATTTTATTACACAGAAATTTACAAACCTGCTCCCAGAATCATCTAACCACAGGGCAGGACCATAATAGGTGAAAGAAGGTTCCTGAGATCTCAGAGCATTTAGGACAGAGGTCTGGAAACTCAGGACGAAATTTACTAACTCTACCAGTGGTGAGGTATGCTTGTCAGGTTGGGGGAGACCAGCTTAGGTGAAGAGAGGGCAGGATCCCACTCCTCGTCAGTGAAGGGGCCAATGTCCCTCTCCCACCGTACCCTAGCCAATGCGGCTGTTTGTTTGATGTGAGTGGATAGTAGCTCTCTACTGCAGGGATATGAGGGCCCTACCCAGGGCCTGCAGGAGGATGAGGGGAACAGGGTTAGGAGTTTTCTACCAACCAATCACCCGGAAACTGTGTGTTTATGGCATGGCGGAGTTGAAGATATTACAGGTGGAAGGAGTTTAGTAAGTCATAGGAATCCTTTAACTGCCGAAATGAGCAGAGGACTCCATCTATACAGACATTCACTACATTCTACACAATATTGTACCCCCCTGACGCTCCATCTAGCCCCATTAGGTAGCAGAAAAAGTACTGAAAGAGCTGGGTTATTTCACAGGGGGGTTGCACTTGTCAAACCCAGTATCATAGTAGTGAGAGTGAACTCTTGCTCACAAGAAAAGAAGTTTGTGCAGCAAGTAAGATGCCACCCTGGTCTTTTCGTCCCCCTGAAATAGGAGATGTTCAGGTGAAGTATGTAGACTAGAGAAGGGGCTAACAAGAAGTGACAATAAAATAGCTTAAAATTGGTAAGACCTGCCCTACCCCCCATTCCCAAGAGTGAAACAGAAAGAAGGTGGCTATCCTTGCCCCCCCCTCCCCAAACAAATATGGTTATGCAACTATGAAGCTTCTGAAAGAATTGGCACGATATATACACTGGGGACTGAAGCAGGATATACAGGATTTTAGGTAGGAGAAGCTTTTTGACATTTACATGGGCTGGAAGGGATAGGAAAAGTTTCGACCATGCCCCCATGCACTGATACACCAAGGCCAGTAGGGGTAATACATTCAGTGAGTAGTCGTCCACAATAAAGCGTGTCACCCGCATTCCTAGGTATGTTATCTACAATGTCACAAGAAGAGGTTGAGCTGCAGTTTCAGCCTTGCGAAATAAGCGGTCAATAGGGAGTATATGCAACATAGTCCAAATAATCCTAAAGCGCAAATGGATGCTAAACTCCATAACTACCTCCAGCACCGTGCTTAGAGAGGGCCCCGAGTCTTCCGGAAAAAGCAATGTATCATCAGCATATAGGCTAATCGTCTCCACCCATTATCAAACCTCTAACACCAGGCCCTGAAGTTTCTCAGCTAACGGTTCTGTATGAAAAAGCATTCAGGAGGGAAGATGGGGGCGGCTCTACAAGAGGGGAGATAGGTTCCTCTAGCCAGCGAAAACTGTCTGAAACGGAATCCATTTACCAGAACAGAGGCCACAGGGAGTGATACAACAGGCGAACCCAGGCCCCAAACTCCCTAGAAAAACCAAAATGTTCCAACACTAGCCAAAGGTAAGGCGTATAGCAAAACCAATATACTTAACGCAACATTGTCATGGACCACCTCGAAATTCAGGAACAGTTTGCGCAGGTAAAGAGAGGTAGATTTACTTGGCATGAAACCGTTCTGGTTAGGGCCTATAATTGACAGGATGGCAGGATTAACTCTACATGTCAAGACTTTAGCTAAAACTTTTCTATCTACCTGAAAAAGGGAGATGAGCCTATAGGAATCACAAGAAATGGGATCCTTCCCTGGCTTGGGGATGAATACAATACGTGCCTGAGTCACAGAGTCTGGCAGTGAACCTGCCTCATGCGCCTCTATACAGTTTACACAGTAGGGAGCAAGGACGTCAGTATGTTACGTATAGAATTCAGCCGGTAGGCCGTCAGTGCCAGGAGATTTGCCATTAGCTAAGGAAGAGATAACCTCAGCAATTTCTAACTCTCTGATAGGGACCACTAGAGCTACCTTGGTGTCAGGGGTAAGGGAGGGAAGGGCAAGAGAGCTAAGGTAGCCAGCAGACTCCAGAGCAAATGTAAAGGAATACAGAGATGCATAAAAGTCTCCGAAAGCATCCGCAACTCTATCAGGGTCACATAGCAGAGTGGCAGAGTCATCCGGGTCATGGACCTCAGTAGCCACAGTAGAGACAGTGTCTACCTTAGCCATGCAGGCGAGCAGTGTCCTGCAGCGGTCCCCACGTTCAATGGATTTCTGTTTGGAAAAGAATAGTGTAGTACGTCATAATAGTAGAATAGATGCGTTGCATGCAGAGTCTGAAGCCATGCCTGGAAAGTCTGAAGTTACGCTACATTTTACTCCCATAGCACCAAGCACCCAATTTTGTTAGGGGAACCGCTCTTCAGACTCCCTGACACTACACACCACACATGCAAATCCAGGGGGCACAACCACACTATATACCACCCTACCACCTGCCTATCAAATGCTACTACACAGAGCCACTCTGCTCACCGATACAGTCACACACTTATTCCATCCACTTCCTAGCAGAAACCACCCGTAATTGTGGTTTTTAACCCCTTAACGACTTGGCCTTTTTTAGTTTTTTCACTTCCATTTTTCACTCCCCACCTTCAAAAATCTATAACTTTTTTATTTTTCCACATAAAGAGCTTTGTTATGGCTTATTTTCTGCGTAACAAATTGCACTTCGTAGTGACGGTATTTAATATTCCATGGCGCGTACTGGGAAGCAGGAAAAAAATTCCAAATGCAGTGAAAATGGTGAAAAAACATTTGCGACGTTTTCTTGTGGGCTTGAATTTTAGAACTTTCACTGTGTGCCCCAAATGACAGGTGTACTTTATTCTTTGGGTTGCTACGATCACAGGGATACCACATTTGTACAGGTTTTATACATTTAAAAAAAAATTTCATACATTTAAAAAAATTAAAACCTCCTGTACAAAAATTTTTTTTTTATTTTGCCATCTTCTGGCGCTAATAACTTTTTCATACTTTGGTGTACAGAGCTGTGGGTGGTGTCATTTTTTGCGACTTTTGATGGCATTTTCATTGCTATTATTGTTAGGACTGTACGACTTTTTGATCACTTTTTATTAATTTTTTTATATTTTCCAAAATGGCAAAAAAAATTTCATTTTTGACTTTGGACGCTATTTTCCGTTACGGAGTTAAACGCAGTGAAAAACCGTTATTATATTTTGATAGATCGGACATTTTCGGACGCGGCGATACCTAATGTGTTTATGATTTTTACTGTTTATTAATATTAATATCAGTTCTAGGGAAAGGGGGGTGGTTTGAATTTTTAGGTTTTTTTAATATAATTTTTTTTTTTTTAACTTTTTTTTACTTTTACTTTAACTATTTTTCAGACTCCCTAGGGTACTTTAACCCTTGGTTGTATGATCGATCCTACCATATACTGCCATACTGCAATATGGCAGTATATGGGGATTTTACTCCTCATTCATTACAATGTGCTGATAGCACATTGTAATGAATGGGTTAAAACGAGACAGCTTCGGGCCTTCGTGAGACCCGATGCTGTCATGGCAACGGATTACCGCTCCCCGTGACGTCATCGGGGAGCGAAGATCCGCAGCAAGATTACAAAAAATGATGATATAAATAGACATATATAAAAGCAAAACAATTAAAATAGAATGGGATAAAAAAAATAAAAAAACAGAACTCTTACTACTGTATTTACTCAAGTATAAGCAGACCCAAGTATAAGCTGAGGCACCTAATTTTACTACCAAAAACTGGGAAAACCTATTGACTCGAGTATAAGCCTACGGTGGGAAATGCATTGGTCACAGCCTCCCCAGTATATAGCCAACAAGCCCCCAGTAGTATATAGCCATCCCCAGGTAGTATATAGCCAGCCAGCCCATAGTGGTATATAGTCAGTCCCTTGTATATAGCCATCCAACCCCCTGTAGCATATAGCTAGCCCCCTGTAGTATATAGCCAGCCAGTCCCTTGTAGTATATAGCCCTCCAGCCCCCTATAGTGTATTGCTAGTCTTCTTTAGTATATAACCAGCCCTGTGTAGTATATAGCCAGCTCCCTGGAGAATATAGCTAGCCCTGTATAGTATGTAGTCTGACAGCTCCCAGTATGGCCAGCACTTAAAAAAGATAAACTGAGTACTCACCTTTACAACACCGAGAGCAGGTTCCTTTCATGTGTCCCGACGCCAGCTCCAGGTTCATGTGCACGACTGACGGTTGACCTGGAGCTGGCGTCGGCACAAACGAAGTAAGAAGGGGACCTGCCTGGGGTATCAGAAAGGTGAGGTTTTTTTTTTTTCCATAGTATAAGCCAAGTTTTTTCAATACAAAAAAACTCGGCTTATACTCGAGTATATATGGTAATTATATTCCCTGAAGAGAATCAATGAAATCGTGGAGAGCTCTGCAAAGCTTAGTTGTATCTCCTTGAATTAAAATATATGAGTTATGACAAGACTGGCTTTGAAGTATATTTATGCAGAATCTAACTAAGCAGCTGGTTTACAGACATAATACATACACACATTCGGACTTGGTGATGGAAGGTCTACATCAATTAACCTTTCCTATTCATGAGAAAGAGCACACACAGAGGGTGGTAGAGGAAAAATTTGGCGTAGGGACTAGGTGCTAATTATGCTATCTTATAAGGGAGAGATAATTTCCTCTCAATATTTAGATGGGGGAGAAAATGCATCACCCAAAACAGCAGCATTATGCAGCTAACACCTACGGGGCGCCTCCATTTTGGATCTAGCCCCCCCCACTGATGTTATTAGTGGGCGTCAACTGGTTACTATGACAGCCACGACCCTAACGCAGGGATCCGTGGCTGAGGATTAGCCCCAAGACAAAAAGAGTCACCCTCCAACTTGCAGCATTAATAGGACACCTCTCACCCGTCTTTACCTCTAAAGAGGTCACTTAGATCCATAGGATTTTCAGCTTACAGGCACAAAATAGCAGAAGTCACACAGTTACAGTCACACAAGCACCTTATACAAAAGTGAAGGAAGAAAGGTCGGAGGGAAGAACATCTCTCATCCGTCTTCCTCTCTTTAAGGGACACTTTTTCTCCACGATCCCCAAATCTCATGGACTGTAATGTAATTTCTGCAAGGAAATCCAAAGGTGAAGAAATGGAATCACCTGTCTTCACCAAAAAAAGGGCCACGGTCTTCCAGACTTCTGAACCCTCAGGCTGTCCTAGGTTTGCCTCCAAGTGTCATCACAGCTGCCATAGAGATATCTGGGCTAAAGCTGCATAGCTCCCAATATTATTTAGGAGCAGCATCCGTGGATTCGCTGCAGCACTGTCTGGAAGGCCCCATACATAGCTCCAGGTATAACAACCGGCTCCAGTTTCAAAGAGATCCGAACCCCACGCAGCGTTCACCGAAGGCTATCCGTCCCTCACTCACTGCGCCTCCATATTGACAGGCACGGATATGAGGAGAGCTGGTCCCCAAAAACATGAGTGCAAAGAAAACATGAGTAAAAGAAATTATCCTGCTTGGATGTGTCATAGAGGAGCAATATTCCTAGATGTTATATTACTAGTGATGATAATACTGTTAGTAAACGCAAGCCTCCTGTAGAAAATACTGACTTTCCTACTTTTTTTATGGCATATAGCTCACAATACTATGAAATTGTTTGTATTATTAACCCCTTCAAGACGCAGCCAGTTTGTATGTTGAGGCTCTGACTCTTTTTTTTGTAATCTGGCATGCATTGCTTTATATTGTTAAAATTTCTGAACACATTACCAAAATGATTTTGAGATTCTTTTTTCGTGGCACATTGTACTTCATGTTTTTAGTAAATTTTGATTGATATGTTTTACGTTTATTTATGAAAAAACTACAATACTTTGAGAAATTGTCACGGGTGGTCCTGCGACCCATATTTCGGGTTGCAGGCTCACCCGTGCCCCTCTGCCCATGCTAGCACCTCGCGTTCCCGACTCCCAGGGCACGTCTTGGCTTCTCTAGATTTAAAGGGCCAGCACGCCGTTAATTACAGCCCTTTACTGTAAATGCATACAAGCCTGCCTCTTCCTGCACACCATGCCAAATTTTTGTGCTTATGCCATTGTGAAAGTCTCCCTGCGATATTCCTCCGTTACTGTTCCCGTGTTCCTGCGTTCCTGTTCCTGTGTGTTCCTGGCTTCTTGCTCCCGTGCTCCTGTGTGTTTCAGTCCAATCCTGTGTTCCTTTTCCCATCTTCCTGGACCTCTCGTTGCTGACACCGGATTGGACTTGACCTTGCATCTCTGCCAACTGCCCTGAACCTGTGCCTGAACTGGGGAAGTCTCCTGCAAAGGTACCTCAACCTTGGCTGCCACCGCAGGCTAGTCGCTCCTGTGGAACGACCTGGTGGCATCCCGCCGCAGAAAGACCATCCTGCTTTGTGGCAGGCTCTGGTGAAGACCAGGTGCCACTTAGATTCTGGTCCCAGGAGTCAGAGTATCACCTCCCGCGGTGGTCCAGAGGGTTCACTGATCCGGAATCCTGACAGAAATTTGTCATTTTCAAAATTTGAAATGATCTTCTTTTGAGACGGATAGTTTTACCACCCAAATTAGTTACTTATAAACATTTCCCATACTTCAACTTTATGTTTTCATAATTTTTTAAGTCTATTTATTCTTATATGACGTTAGACAGCTTACAAATAGAATAGAGTTTATAATTTTTTTTTCCTGAAATTTCTACATTAACATTTTTGGGATCATTTATGTTTTATATGAGTTTGAAATATAAAATTATTAGAATCTCCCTTTGATTGCCCCCATTTTTAAAAGTACACCCTTCAAATTATTATTATATTTTATTATATTATTATTAATAACAGCTTTTAGGAAGATTTAACCCTTTGAGTGCTGCATAGTAATTAAAACATAATGGAGATGAAATTTAGAATAGCAATACATTAATTTAGCCCTTAATTTACACATTTCAAAAAGATAAAAAGAGAAAATCCATCTTAAAATTTGTTATGCAATTTCTCCTGAGTACGGAGACACCCCACAGGTGGATGTTACTTGTTGTATGGGCACGCAGCGAGGCACAGAAGGGAAGGAGCGCCCTGCAGTTGCCAGTTTTGTCTTATAAGCATTTTTTGTGGGATGAGATGCATTTTCCAGTGATACCATTTTGAGATTGTTATGCACTATTGTTGAAAACATATTAACTTTTTGGGGGATTTGGAGGAGTAGAAAAATCATTAATTGTGTAATTCATTTTTGACTTTATTTTTTTTGGTGTTCACCATATAGCCATATACACATATGATTTTTATTCTATGGGTCAGTACTAGAGATGAGCGAGCACTAAAATGCTCGGGTACTCGTTATTCGAGACAAACTTTTCCCGATGCTCGAGTGCTCGTTTCGAGTAACGAGCCCCATTGAAGTCAATGGGAGACTCGAGCATTTTTCAAGGGGACCAAGGCTCTGCACAGGGAAGCTTGGCCAAACACCTGGGAACCTCAGAAAAGGATGGAAACACCACGGAAATGGACAGGAAACAGCAGGGGCAGCATGCATGGATGCCTCTGAGGCTGCTTAATCGCACCATTATGCCAAAAGGAAATGGCAGACTGTGCCTAATTGAAATCCAACCCCGGGCCCTAATAAATTTTCCCACTTCGGTCTTTGCGATGGATATGTGCGTCACTAAGCGCAAAACACAGTGGTCGCAAGTCTCACTCCAAATTGCTGACAATTTGCTAGTAGATGCACTGCAGCAACTACAGCCACCAGCAGATCAACCAGAAATCAAATATATATAACGCTACTGTAGGCGTAAGTAAGCCGTTTGGATTCTCCTATGGCTATTTTCTAGCCAAGTATTAAAGCACACTACTATGCAAGATGAGATGACACTGAGTTATTAAAAAAATAAACGTAAAATAAAAAGAAACTGGCAGACTGTGCCTAATTGAAATCAAACCCCTAATAAATTTTCCCACTTTGGTATTTGAGGTGGATATGTGTGTCACTAAGAGCTAAACACAACGGTAGCAATTCCTCACAATATGGTACTAGCTGCACTACTAGTGCCAGCAAGCCCAGCCACAAGCAAATAAAAAAAAAATATATAACGTTATTGTAGCCCTAAGAAGGGCTGTTGGGTTGTTGTAGAATCACTCCTGCCTAACAGTAAGCTAATAGAACACCCTAACGCTTTCCCTGACCAGCAGCAGCTCTCTCCCTAGCGGCATCCAGACAGAGAATGATCCGAGCAGCGCGGGCAGCGGCTAGTCTATCCCAGGGTCACCTGATCTGGCCAGCCAACCACTGCTATCGACGTGTAAGGGTACCACGTCATGCTGGGTGGAGTGCAGAGTCTCCTGGCTTGTGATTGGCTCTGTTTCTGGCCGCCAAAAAGCAAAACGGCGGGAGCTGCCATTTTCTCGAGCGGGCGAAATACTCGTCCGAGCAACGAGCAGTTACGAGTACGCTAATGCTCGATCGAGCATCAAGCTCGGACGAGTATGTTCGCTCATCTCTAGTCAGTACAATGACGTGGATTCCATACTTAGATATTTTTTCTTACGTTTTACAAAATTTCTCACAATAGGATCTAATATGGGGAAAAATCTATTGACATAACACTTTTATTTTTATGTCTACGGAGCTGGCTGATGGCTTGTTTTTTGCAGAATACTTGTTTCCCACCAGTTTCATTCTAGAGTAGATATATTTTTTGATCACTTTTTATTGCATTTTTTGTGGGATGAAATAGGTACAAGTCATTTTTTATGGGGATTGTCTTATGATTGTGACCTTTTTCATGTTGCAGATCATTTTATGTGTTAATAGGGATTTCTGGAATTTTTATTAATTTATTTTTTTATTTAATAACTTTTTTTTAACTTTTTTATTACTTCCACCATAGGACATGAGCAAGCAATCATCTGATTGCTTGTTCATGAGAATACCTTGACTGGGTATTTGCTCAGTTAGCCTACGCCCTTGCATAGGCTGACACTGTGCCTTTAAAATCCCATCACAGTTGGGATCTTACAGGCACTACCTTCAGACAGCCCTTGGGTCCTGATTGGACCTCAAGGCTGCCATAGAAATGATTGTCGCCCCCTGAAGATGGCGCAGCGAGGGGCGATCGTGGGAGAGAGAGCTCTGGCAGACATGTTAAATGCCAAGGTTGCGCTGACTGCAGCATTTAACGGGTTAAACGCCCAAAGTCTGGAAGGGGGTAAATACTAGGCACAAGTGGCAAAAAATACTTACAGACACTTTACACAAAACAAATAGACCATGCTGCTACTGTGGGCTATCTGTAGAACTGTATCTACATGGAGAGTGGATGGCACCCCACGTGTTTCTTTGCATTGGGTAACTTCTCCAGGAGTAATATACATTTCTTCAATTGAATATTATTAAAACAAAATGATAAGGATGAGGATAATTGAGGATGATTTCCCATAAATGTAGTAGTATGTTTTCCCTTGGAAATGAGATAGCTCTCCTTGAATAAGCCGCACTCTGGCAGTAGTGGTCACGCATGCACTATTGAATCCACTTGGGTTCATCACTTATTTCCACAGAACAGCTATGGGACAGGCAGTATCTTGGTAATTTCATATACAAAAACTATTGGGTTCTTTGTGCAATCACAGCAGCAGCGTTGGTCGTATCGAAGGAAAGCTGTCCTTCATTTCTAATAAACAACATGGCTACATTTATGGGAAATTATCTTCACACATGTACAGTTTCTAATAATATCTTTTTAAAAGGAGTCTCCTAGCAGTTTTGATCATACCAAGCTGCTGGCTGTGTTAAGTAGCAGCCCTGTAGAATTATGTAAACATACCTTTGTAATCATTGTTCTTTACTCAGCTATTAGTAAATATTTAGCATAGTCTCAGGTCGGCTGCTTATAACATGCTTGGTCCGTAGAAATGGACTATTTTAATGAAATATGCCTGGCAGGCAGGGACTCCTTGCATCATATATCTCTATGATGCAAGGACTCCTGTACTGTGCACTGTGCTCGGTCTGTGGGATCTGACCAGCATACTGGTCCGTTTCAATGGAATGAGCATGTAAGCTGTACCATACCATCTGCTACCGCAATAACCATCTCTTTAGATCTCTTAGATCTCTAAAGCACAAATTGCAGTGGAAAAGCCCTGCCGCCATTTACAAAACACTTGTCCCCCAACTGGTTGCCATAATATTATAAATGTATATCCATAAGTTACCTGCTGTAAAGAAGAGGGCGCAGCATAATAAAAGTTCCATTGAGTCCAAACAACGTGCTCTGGCACCCCCCAAAGCAAGGCATTACTGTGAAAAAGATGTTCTCCATGTGTGATCGTAAATACTTTGGATGAAATGTGCCACTTACACCATCATATTAATGTACAGCTGTTACTCAGGAAATTTGGAATATAATAGAAAAGAACCTTGTTTGCTCCTAAGTACATATTTTAGCAGCTGCACACGAGGAAAGCTGTTTCCAGGCACTACATAGGTTACTCTTCTGTGCATATGCAAGTGCTTGCTGGGTTTTGTGGATGCAAGGATGCTGAAGTGGCATTAATTCTCATTCATATATTGGCTTTGGTTTGGTACTTTACACACACACCTGCTGATTCCAGCTCAGCTGTGTACTGTTCATTCCCGTTTAATCACAAAATAAGCCCTAAGAAAATGCAACATCTGTTTTTCTTACAATGTTAACATTTTTGTCATAAATTATTATAGACTGTGAAAAAACACACAAAGTATAAGTGAGTTGTCCGAAATATAAAATGCAGCCACACTCCCACAAAATCCCATTTATTCTGGTATGCTAGAAAAGGTTGAGATGCAACTAATTATTTTATGTGATAATAGTCAGAAGATGCTATTTTATTTCTTATGATAGAAGATTGTGTATAACCAACATTTGAATACTCTGTACAAATTATAAAAAATGTTACTTCATTTGAAATAATTTTTTGATATTTTTCTAGTACAACTGAAAAAAGGGAATTGCAAGTGCAACACCACTGCCCCTTCACTGGCTCTCTTCTGTATCTGGCTCTGCCAGGTGGCCGCAGAGCCCAAGGACCAGTAGAAATTGCACTGCTCACTAACAAGAATTGTGAATCACACTTATAGTTACAAACACTTAATTGCCAAATACTTAAATCTAGCCACTATATTCAGTCTGGATACACATACTTTTTTCCTACCAAGAGCGACCAACCCATGAGATCAACTTGGTGGTTCCAAAAGACCAAAGAAACATTCCTTATCCAACTACTTCATCCCACTCCATAAAAAAAAACACCTTTCACAACAGAAAGAAGGAGAAGACAAAAAAAGGGAAGGCATAACAGTTATCTCCACCCAGAAGCTCAGTGAATACTCCTAATTTAGACATAAACTATAAACAGGAAAGCTATTGGGAAATAAAGATGGCATGTTACATAATATCCAGATATTTCCCATGTACACACTGGACGCTTGATATCTTCAAAATTTGTTAAAAATTAAAAATGTATCTGCCTCTTGAGCAATAAGTTTCTTGACCCACAGATCAAAGGTAATGGGGCACATTCACTAACAACAGTGCAAACTGCGCTAAATGCAGTTTGCCTGTGTATAGTGCAGAGGGCGCCACACTCAGGATTTCTGGCACCCGTTCTTATTGAATGGGGTTTGCATGATAAAGCACTGAGCACCGGAACGCCCCCTAATTTGTGTCGCTAGATGCCTAGTGCAGCCACCCCAAACATGGTCACGTGCACTGCAAATGTGGTGGAGACACTTCTTAAATACCTGTGCAAGCAGTTTGCACTGAAAAAAATATGCAAAGTCCGACAGAAAACTGGTGCATGGCCCTTTTACTGCACACTGAATCTTGTAGCAACAAAATCTTTAAGTATATGTTGCAGTGTTGTGTGTTTTTTGTTTTTAAACTTTCATCCTAATATGAATTTTATTCCAGCATCCTAGAAATGTATATGGATTACTGAATGGTGCCAAAAAGTACTATTTGTCCCACAAACAATATGGCCTTGGACTATGAAGGGAAAAATAAAGCAAAAAAAGGAAAAGTAGTAAAAGTCTAGATTTCTGAGGAGCGAGAGAGGCTATCTCTATAATTTACATTGTCATACTATTCTCCATGACTGGTGAAAATGTTATCAATGAGTAGAGCAATAATCAAGGGCTTTCAATTGGAGCCACAAAGCGATTCCAAGAAATATTGACCAATAGGCACTGTAGGAGGTTTTGTATTATACGGTATTATACTAGCTAAACCTCAATGGGGATAATACAGGAATGGTGGAAATACTGTATATTAATGTTTTGAATCCCTTATAAGCCTCAATTTGATTATATGAACTGATGATAATTTCATTACTTTGTAATGTTCTTTTTTTCTGGATGATTGTGCTATATAAAGATGTTTTGTTATAGACTTAGTGTCTAATCTGTGCAAACTATTCAGGTAAATCGATAGACTAGTCTATGTCAGACTGCATTGTGTTTGGCTGGGGCATACCTTGTTATAGCAAGGTAGGGCATTTTATTTTTATACAAGAGGCTTCTTGAGTTTCTCTGGGAATCTGAATAGATCTGATGAGTAGAGACAAGATAGGGTAGAACAGTTTGTTGTTTCAGCAGGGACCAGACCACTAAGGAATTCTGCAGCACTTATATACACCATACCATCAAAGGATTGTGTTTTCAAGGACACTCTGAGTGTGAAGCTATAAGAATTGGTACCCACCCATGCTAAGATGAAGTGAAATGTGTCTTTAGGAGCATTCTTTAGATTCTTTAGGGGCATGTCTAAGCATTTTTTACTTAGGCATGGGGAGGTTGTGTAAATCCTAAATAAATCTTCTTCCTATAACTGAAGTATTTTACAATTAGGAATGTGTCTGTTATTTTTGGCTACATCAGTCTGTGCGATCCAATTCATGTTTACCTGGTGCACTAATGTTATGCCAATGCAGGAAGTGAAGCTTTCTGTTTATCTGGGTATTGCTTCTGCGGCTGTAGATCCAGTTTTGATATGTATACATTTAGACAAAGAACAGCAGTTTAACTTAACAATATGAAATTAAATAAACACAATATTTATAGAAAAAAATAGAGAAAAGTGTCTCACATACCCTTGTATCAGGAAATGTTTTTGAGGTAGTGGAAGCTTGTTCGGAGTGCACACGTCTTGCTGGCTTTGTTATCCGAAGTAGTCCAAGAAAATGAGTACAGGCGGTCCCCTACTTAAGAACACTCGACTTACATACGACCCCTAGTTACAAATGATAATTTATTGTACTTTAGTCCTAGGCTACAATGATCAGCTGTAACAGTTATTAAATGTGTCTGTAATGAAGCTTTAGTGTTAATATTGATTCTTATGACAACCCAACATTTTTAAAATCCATGTCACAGAGACCTAAAAAGTTCTGGTTGGGTTCAATGATAAAATACTACAGTTCCGACTTACATACAAATTCATTAAAGGAAACCTAACCACTTGAAGTGGCAGTATAAGAGCGAACTACCGCGCACCAGCTCAGGGTGAGCTGGTGCCGGAGCTTATTTTGTTAGTGTTTTAAACCGCAGTATTGCGGTTTAAAACACTTTTTAAAACTGTATGCCGAAGCTGCTTCGGCGCAGGGAGGTACGCGCTCGGCGCACATGCTGGAGACCGTGCAGGCCGCTCCATAGGAAGTGAATGGCAGCGGGCACGGGTTGCGCACATGGTGCGCCGAAGGCGTACCATCCTGCCGAAGCAGCTCCCACGCCTAAAGGTTAAAAAGTGTTTTAAACGCGATATGTGGTTTAAAACACCAACAAAAATAAGCTCGGCACCAGCTCACCCTGAGCTGGTGCTCGTAGCCTTTGCCCTTCAAGTGGTAGGTTCCTTTTTAGAACAAAACCTACAGACCCTATCTGTAGTAACCCGGAGACAGCCTTATATGTGGCACATCCCATAAAATCACAAAACTTTATTCTTTTTCATTAAAAAAGAACAAACAAAGGACATGAGGCAGCCCACCTATGCATTTCAGCTTGTCTTAAGACTTACTCCAGTTTTTTTATAATAATACAATAAATATCATATTTCATTCTCTTCTATTCGAACTTTAAACAACAAAAAATGTAGTTTACCTAGCACCATGTGATTGGCACAATTGGAAAGTTACATGATAGTGTTTCTATGGTTAAAATGTTTAATCAGTAATTAATCTATGTAATTCACAGCAAAAAAGCTAAAATATATTATTGGCAGCTCTATACAGTCTAACTGGTTCGTAAAATTAAGTTAGCTGAAAGTATTCAGTATGACTACTTTTTATCACAAACCTATCACATAATACGATAACTAGTCCGTATATTCCTGGTTAAAAATCCTGATTAGGAGTACGGGGACCAAGGGTATTCAAAACAGAATTCCTCCAACTAGCAATGATTTTTCCTCTCGTGTTTTGTCCCCCCTATTAAAGATGGTATATTAGCTCTTTAGAGATTATGTCCAAGACATATAAACTAAATATGGGCTATAACAAGCTCATAAAATCTGTAGTTTGTTGCTGTATGAGGGTGTGACTTGAACTTCCTGTGGTCTAAGGTATGAACGGTTAATGAGCATTTTTGGTAGTGCATAACAAAATTATTGAAACATTCAAACAGACATTTTTCTAGAGTTGTAATAGTTTGATATGTTAGCGGGTAAGTTTCTGGTAGTCAGTGCGGGAGTCTCTGCAACAGGCTGGAACGGATGGTTTCTGCCATGGCATTAGCTGCAATTCTCTGGGGCATAGCTACAGGATCACTCGACACATTACAGGTTGACATTCAAAGCAATTACTAGATCTATTTAGGCCCTCACACTCAGGAAATCAAGAGGTGAACCTCACGACTGTGCGAAGGGTGAGGTTCTTGCGCAGAAGAGTCATAACCATTAAGATAATTGCGATTAGAAATTCAACCGTTTTAAGGTTTTCTTCTCCTCTTTTACGTTTGGGATTCTGGAGTTAATACATGCTTGAGTTTCTAAATGACTGAAGCGTAATGCACTGGTTCATCCTTTTGCAATTAACACGGGTGAATGAGAGAGTTTATATTAAGATGGGTTCCCAGCCCCCACCAGCCAGCCGGTTCCAAAACTGTATCAGTTACTTATCCAGAGCTACACATTAAGTAAAATTGCTCTAGAGTAAACATGGGACCTGTACGCTAGTACCTGTTCCTGCCCATCCCCAGGCACTTTTATACAAGGAACCGTATACAGTAGATTGTGAACCTGCAGTGATTAGCGTGTCCAGGTACCTTGTTATAACCATTTCAGGGGCTACAATCAGGGGCACAGCAGGAACTATACAGGAGCTACTTAGCCCGTGGTCCTTCAGCTTCCATCGAACTAATGACTGCACAGTGGGTCATTTAGCCTTCACAAGGATTGGGAAGCTCGTTGACACTATTAGTGGGTTGTCCGCATCGGACTAAAGTATAATAAACATATGGGGCACATTTACTTAACGCCATTCGCCGATACAGCGGCGAGTTTCTTGCCACGGATTCGGGTCGGCTGGGATTAAGATGGTAAGTTCCTCCCGCCGCCACACAAGGTGGCGCTGACAGACGCAGAAAATAATCTTGAAAGGCCCCGGAATGCACATCATGAGCAGTGAAGGTGAGCGCTCCCAAGCGACACATTTTTCGGTTTTTTAATGCGGAGGTTTTCCGAAACGGTCGGGTTTTCGGTTCGGCACGCCACCCCGATTTCGCGCGCGGAATGCCGAGCCCCGATGCGCCACAAATCCGATCACTAGTGCGCCAAAAACCCGGGGGCAATTCATGTACATAAGCGGCCCAAATAGTAAATATTCGGGTTAACACGTCGGGGAAAGGAAATCGCAATCGGGCCATTATAAATGACCCCCACTGTCTGACCTATACGGTGTAAGATTACAAATGGTTTTGGGAAAAACCCTTTAAAAAAAAAGCACATGTTTAAATGGCATCCTGGTAGTAAATATTGTGCTTTTAACATGTGTACCATCCACATGATCCAACAAAGCAGTTGATGCTACCTTTATCCTGAATTTACTCTGGTACCAACAAAAGGGATTTTCTCCAAAGTGCAGATCTCTCATTGCATTTGGCATTTTAAATATTTTTTAATTTGTTTATGTGGAGAAGAGAACTTGCAGGGAGAACCTTTGATAATTAAGAGGTCACTGAACTAATTTATCAGATATTTGCCTGGAAGAAATAGATGCGTGATATTAATGTTTTACTCTCAAATCATGTACATAAGTGTCTGAGATATCCGCTTAATGTAATTTAATAAATTAAACAATATCATAATTACATTTAAAGCAGTTCAACTTGATAACTCACCATCCATTAGAACGACTGACTGAGACCAGGAAATACACTTCGCACTAATGATAGGCAGATGTGGGTTTATTAAAAATAGAATTTCCTAGTGCTGAAAAAGTTGACAGTATGATCGTGTACAATAGAAGTCAATGGGGAACATTATCAGTTCTTCTATGCCATATTTTCAACTATGCTAGCCATGCGGGCGTGGAGGGATATGAACGCTGGTAGCGGGGCTTTATTTGGCGTCCTGCCCTTCTGCTGCTTAGTTTCAACAAACATGTGAACACGTTCAGAACTAGGTTCAGAACGGGAACAGTGGTGCCAATCGGAACAGCTGCCAGGCAGGATACATCAATGGGGCCGTGTTTCATGCATTTTGTCGCAAAAAGGGAGGGCATGCTGTTCATCATAAAATTTCTGTATAGGTCAGTACAACAAAAACACACACAAGAGGATTTAGTTGGCAACCAAGCCTTACTGCTTTGCGCTATTATGTGTGTCACAGGCTTCATAAAGGCAGTCATTGAGGCTGCCTTCTTTAAGTTAGGTAATTGCAGTTTTGGGAATAAAAGTGGACACATTAGAGGCAGTGGGCTCTGAGACCAATACACACTAAACTATCCCACGATTTCCTCATGTTACCCTAGACCAGTGTGGTGAACCTCGGCACAGATGCCAGAGGTGGCACTCAGCCCTTTGTGGGCACCGCAGTCTGTTTTGTTGCCATGACAAGTCATCAGTACAGACTTGAATCTGTTCTAGAAACTTGAGATGCTGCTCTTTTCAATGCTCTTTTAAGATGACCATCCTTGATGGATTAGAACTGCAGAAAGAGGAGAAGAAGGTGTGAACAGGGCCAGGTATCTTTGATGGCCCCATGAGTTCTTCCAGTTTAACAGAGAGACCCTGGAGAGAGCTATAGTGTAGGTATGATTGAATTTTACCCTCCTGGCTTTCAACTAATTGGTGGTCCTCAGGGTGACAGTTAGATGGACTGTTGTGGAAGAACGGGGAAATAAGTTACTGTATAAATTGTAGTTGGCACTTGATGGGTAAATAAGTGGGTTTTGGTTTTAGTTTGGGCACCATAGCCTGTTAAAGGTTCGCCAATCACTGGCCATCGACATTAAGGGAGAACTTTCTCCATGCCTGGAGCAGTTATGAAACAATCTATAGTCAGCAGTAACTAATTGAAAGGCAGTAATGTGAAGTCCCCAGCCTCAGTAATGATTGGGCCTTGCAGAGCTCTATCAGTTAAGCTTTAACTGGAGATGAACCAAAGCGAGTTGCCCAGGAAAGATGCATGCGTACACTTAAACCAACATAATGTACTAGAAAGACATAGGGACAGATTTACTTACCCGGTCCATTCGCAATCCAGCGGTGGGTTCTCTGACTGGGTGCAGTTAAGTGCATGTCAAGCGGCACATTTTTTTTAAAATACAGCGATTTTTCCGAATTCATTGGGTTTTCCGACAGCCTTGCCCCCTGATTTCCGTTGCGTGCGTGCCGGCGCCGATGCGCCACAATCCGATCGCGTGCGCCAAAAACCCGGGGCAATTCAGGGAAGAACGGTAATATTCGGGAAACACGCCGGAAAAACGCGATTTGGGCCCTTAGTAAATGACCCCCATAATGACACAATCAGTGCATTCTCAGACACACTCCATGGACAGAGGATGACGCCAACACAGATTTTTGTTGGAAAATGTGTTTCCATTTTTTGCTCACCCCTTCACAAATCAATTAATTCTTTAATTTTCCATGTACAGAGCTGTGTGTGGGCTTGTTTTCTGTGTAACAAACTGTTGTTTCCAAAAAAAAATTCCAAATGTGTTGGAAAAAAAACCATCTGTGCTACTTTCTTGTAGGCACTGTATTTAAGCCTTTCACTTATAGTTCGAATTGACACCTCCACTTTATTCCTTGGGTCGGTGCAATCATGGGGATACCTAAATTTGTATAGGTTTTAAAATGTTTTAATAGATTTTAAAAAATTAAAACCTTTAGTATAAAAAAAATTCTTCAATTTGCCTTCTTTTGGCGCTAATAATTTTGATACATACAGATATGTGGTCTCATTTTTTGCAGGATGAGATGACTTTTCATTGCTAATATTTTGGGAACTGTATAACCTTTTGATCACTTTTTGTAACATTTTGTATGAATTGCAGAATGGCGTTTTGACATTTGGGCGCTATTTTGACACCAATTATAATGGTTTTTATATTTTGAGAGATCGGACATTTTTGGATGCATGTTTATGATTTCTTTTGTATTTTTTTGCATCCGTTCTAGGGAAAGGGGGGGGGGGGTGATTTGAACTTTTAGGTTTCTTTAATTTTGTTATTGTTTTTTTTATTTTTATTTTTGACTTTTTTTAGACCTGCAAGGGTACTTTAACCCTTAGGTGCCTGATCGCTTCTACTGCAGTATTGCAGTATATGGCAGTTTTGATAGTGATGTCTAAGCATCTGCCTCCAGCAGACGCTTAGAGATCAGGCCAAATGACAGGCCTGGGAGTCTAGTATAGATGCCCGACTGTCATAGCAACCGAACACTCGATGACCTCACAGGGGACGGCAATCGAATCCAATATGGCGGCAAGCACACTTCGCTGAGATTTAAATGCCTCCGGCATGTTATTGGTGTTGATTGCCTCTGGTGGTACTGGTGGGTGTTTGCTACAATATGCTACAATAATACCTCAAATCTAACACCTACAGAGCAAATACATAAAAATATGCCTTCATTCACGCTACCTGACTTGCACTACCTTGTTGTCTTACATACAGGAAATGCAGTCACACAATTGTACTCTAAAAAATAAACTTGCCATTTATACTAGAAAAAGTACCCTCTTCTTTTCGACAGTATTATATTATTACCTTGCAGTTGGTCCTACAGCTATGGAATAACTAAAATGGCTAAAATATAAAGACAATTTAACCTTAAACATTGTCATCCCCTGGCATGTTATTACACTACGGAGCCATTTCAGATTCCCTCATTCAGATCTCCTTCATGGAACAATAGCCCTTCCTTCTCTCTCACCTAGCCACAAAGAGTCCTATTCTTTGAGATCTTGCTTTTAGCGTCAGATACACCTTATGTTAAAGGGGTTTTCCCACAAACAAAAGTTAGGCCCTATCCACTATATAGGGCCTAACTAGCTGATCAGTGGGGGTGCTGAGACCCCCACAGATCACAAAAATGAGGGGTCTTATGGGGTGCCACGTATCTCCGTCTGACCCTTTGTTGCACCGTCAAACTAATGGAGCAGACTGCGACCTGACTCGTTGTTTTCATGATCTGTGGGGGTCTCATCACTGAGACCTGCACTGATCAGCATGTTAGGCCCTATTCCATGGATAGGGCCTAACTTTTGTTTGTGGGGAACCTTATAACTTGTGTAAGAGTCACATTCTTGCCTACACCTCACGTATACGTATAATGCCTTGCGCCTGGACCTCACTGTGGGCCTACTCTAGTGGAAGCCAGATGGCAGTTCAGCCTTCAAGTCCTGGTGTGATCTTGGTTAATCTATCGTCAATGGAGCTCATGGCTTTTAGAAATAAATATTGCCTGGTTGATTTTGTATTTATATGTACTGGTCTGTATTATTTTGCACCATGTTGATGTTGTTATGGTACTGTTTCCATATCTGTTCAATAAACTTGATTCAACCATAAAACATAAAGACAATTTTAAAAAAGCTTCCAGCTGGCCCCTATAATCAATGTAAGAATTGTGGGCTGCTCTGTTCTAGAACCAGAAGGGTGGGTATCTTCATAAGAATAATTATCACTGATACAAGAATACAACTATACAATTCTCTGTTTCATAAAAAACAAAGGCGATGAGATCACATTAAACTTTTGTTTGTACTGTTAGAGAACTCTCCAAAACAATCCTAGGGAAGTGTAAGGATCTTTAATGTTTGTCATCTCACTTTCACATGGCTTCTGGCAACAGTTTCAAAATGTTCTAGAATACATTCTTCCATATGTCTAACATTTCATTTCATTCATAACATGTTGTGGTCTGCAACTTTCATGAAACATTCTGTGAGTTTGTAATCATGAATGAAGGCTATTGTTAAGGTTCCACAGGAATGTTTGAATTTCACAGAAATGGAAAGAAAATCCTTTCAACTGGACTTTTAACCACCAAGAAATAACAATAATATCTTTGAACCTAATGTAAACATTTCTGGGAAAATACTATTGCAATAAAAGGACCGTAGTGTAGATTTGTGCAGCGTGTAATCTGACCCAAAGTTTGAGGTCCTGCTACAATTGCATTTTAGTGCTGTGGAATTCTTGTCAGTTAAGCTATTCTAAAATAGTCATTTGTGTGTTTGTCTCCAGTATCTGATAAGTGTATTAATAGTTTATTTAAATGTGTATTTCTATTGCTTTACATAGATATACAGGGTGGTCTAAAAGTAAGGAAATACCTGAATAAATGGAAAATGTTGGTTAGTAAAGATATCCTGTGTATACCATAGTGTATGAGAAAGCAGCAAGTTTGTGAAGGGTGGAAGCCTTCATGATGACCATTTCAAAAGTTTCCATCTTGGATTGTGAATTGATTATTTGATCTAGATTATTCTTTCCAAATGTATTTAAAATGTTATTTTTGTTACAGACACAAATATGGCTGCAACATCCTTAAAGACCACCCAACACCCAGGTCACAGTAGGCAAATTGCTTTTCCAAATTTTGCCACACAATTCTGTTCTGGACCTGCTAAACGGTGGGTGTAACAAAACTGCAACAGACAAAGCACAGTCATCATAGCAAACCATTATAAGGTGAATACTGGCTATCTACAAATGGGAAAATATCTAGTTAGTGCATCATCTCAATGAAAATATTCAAAAACCCCCAAGATGGTTATCACACAGAAATACACTGTGTGATGTGCGGGGGACAAAGATAGTGGACCATTCTTCATTGACTATAACATTACTACATCCAATTCTCTGTAGTTTTTAAGTAACAAGGTTTTTTCACAAGGGCACTAATGGAGCTGAAGGAGGTCCACATATGCCAGGCGGCAGATCATGGGTCCATGAGAAAAGGACAGATAATCAATTGTAGGTGTGTCTTTTTTGCTAAAATTTTGCTAAAATTTAAGAATAAAAGTCAGACCTGGGAAAAGATAGAAAAAATGTGGAAAGAACATATTGAACACTTGTGCCTTGGATTCCCTTTATCACCTTATCTGAACACCAAAATACCAGATGCTTAAAGAAGGACCTTACTTAAAATTAAATAAATAATACCATTATGTACATTCAGTATGTTTCATTTATAAATGGATTACAGTGTCAGATACAAAGATACTAGGTCCCATTGCAGATAGTATCTGCTGTAGACCTTATTCAGCCATAAACATTGAAGATACTTTCCGCAATGTGTAGGCAATTTTGTCTGAAGTTATCCCGTGGTGTCTTACAATATGTACCAAGACTTTTTAGTTACCTCAATAAATTACCTCAGATTTTTTGGTAGCTGGATTATATCCTGTTGTTGCAAGTTTTGCAAGCTGAAGCTGTCCTTGCTCAAGTATCTGCATGGAACTCTAATACTCAGTGTCCAGGTGAGCTGACATTTACCTGTTTCTGTATGGGAAAAAACTTGCAACTATGTTCTAGGTTTCACAAATTTTTGCTGTAAAAATTGTATTCCACAGTTGATTATGTACAATACATAGTCACAAGATATTATCAAAGACAACTTATATTATATTAATTATATTATACTCATAAATTAAAATAAAGAATGGGAAAGCAGCACAGAGAATTATAAGAGTGGGTGCAAAGCCCAGGGGTTTGACTCGGCGCATCAACATAGAAAAAATGAAGATTGTCTGCACTCCAAAATTGAAAAAAGCCATTGAAGCCACTATAGCTTGAAAAGGCTCCAGTGTGCAGGATCTGAAACATTGCATGGACACTTTGGAATAAAAGTGACTTTACATTTTTTAAATTTTGGAGTGCAGACAATCTTCATTTTTGTATATTATAAAATATATATTTTCACTATAGATAGCAATTGGAGGGATGAAGCGGCACTGTGAATACGGATTCTATCCGAGGGTAGGGTGCAGGCTTGTAAAGGTCCGACTCAAGGATCCCAAACCTCCAGTAAGCAAAGAATAGGAAAGCAGCACTCCGTGACAAATAGGTGTTTATTTCACCAGTGGAGATTACACTTCACTATATATTGAAATAATTTTTTCCATTGATATCAAAGATCTATACAATACATAAAACAATGTACATCGAATTTCCGCAGTAATTTTTTTGAAAACCAAGTAAACAAGAATTTTAATGCCATACTTGGTTTATTGAGTCCAGACTGCCGAGGAGCATCTTGCAGAGAATCAAGTGATATCCTGGTGTTACAAAAATGGCTAGTAGATGGAACTAGTCATCTAGATGAATGGTTTAAATATGTTGATAGGACTTTTGAAACCTTTATGCAAGATATGAACCTATCAACAGAAATCCTAAAAACCATATGAGAACTTAATCTGCATTGTATGGCATTGCTGTCCAGTAAAACATCCTTCACATGGTGCCTTTTTACCAGCCAGTTCTGTGCTGCAGAAAAAAAAATATTCTTGGCAGCATTTAAATACACTAAACATATTTAACCTGTCAAAAACCACTTGGCTTAAAATGCTTAAATTCATGTAAAACTGCAGGAAATCAGACCCTTTTTGATGTGATCAGTATCAAAATACGCTGTCATTTAAAACGTAACCTAGTCAATAACCTAAAGTATTTGGTCATTCAACTTGTCGGTAATGTATATACTGTATATAATCTATCTAGATGCACAAAATGTAAATGAAGTAAGTGTATCCTTTTTGTAACAGCTGGGATTTCTACTAAACACCATCATAGATTTCCTTCTAATTTCCCATTAAATAAATTCCATAATCGAAAATGTGATGTAATATGTTTGAGTACTGACAGAAAATGTATCACTGCTAGACTTTAATGGGTGCATTGTAAATTGTTATTGCTGGTCTGACTCCAAATTCTAATGTAGCCTTACTGCCATTTCATATTGTGGTAAAAAAAAAAACCCTCCAGACTTTAAATCAGCTTTTATTGCCCCTATAAGATGACATGAATAATGTACCTCCTTCATATACATTGGATTACAGAGCATGGGAATAGAACATAAAAACAGAACAGAGATTTGTTGATAAGGTTGAATAAAAGCAAAGGATTAGAAGTGCAGGAATGTCTATCCTCTTCTACCCCACACCTAATGATATCCACACACTGACACATCTCATCCATGAATATGTTCTACAACATTCCCTGCTTTCCACAGGCAATCTAAACCTATGAGTTGTCACTTAAAGTGTTTTTTTATTTTTTACAAATTGGCTAAAATACGTTTCCAAGACCTTCTATTGTATATCTATCTACCCATATAGATATACATACCTACCTACCTATATTTTAGAAAAACACTATATCACTACATCCTGCAATTTTAACTAAGCCTAAAAATACAATGGCACTTGCTAATTCTCTCGGGGCACATAGTAGCACAATCTTTTGGGCTTCCAATAAGCAAATTGGGGAAAAATCCCATTAAGTGTAAAACTGTACTTTAATTGAGTTTACATTGTAGAGCAAAACTTGGTGATGGCCAAAAGGGAGTCAACAAAGGTCCAGAAGCAGATGATAGACTGTATATAAGCAAAACACAGGAAATGGGGCCTGACCAAGGGATGTAAAGAACTGTGTAGAGTTGGATACATGTTGTTGAAGTCAGCCCGCAGTATATTATTGATCTTCATATAAAGAAAGGGATGTAAAATGTCTGAAATCTTATGTGGGATGAAACTTGGCAAGGACCAACTTGGCAACATGTTTTGAAGTCTTGGAAACCATTAGTTTTCTGATACTTGCATGGGGAGCATCTCAATGCTCTAGTACAGTTTGAGACCCCCACATAAAATAAGGGTGTCCTGCAGGTTGGTCTCAATAAAAGAAAGTAATTATATGGTGGTATCCTGTCCTGTGTTGTAGCATCATAGAAGGGTTACTGGAAAGTCCCTTATTGAGCCCACCAGTAGGAGATATCACCCTTCACCCAGAGTTGGCTACTTCTGAAGCAGAATGCAACTCCCCTAGTCTTTGTCTGGACATTGGCTCTATAGAAATTATGGAAATACAGGGGAAGAGTAAAGAGGGTTTAAAAAAGGCTTTGGATTGTTTGAGTTGAACCTCTATTCATATGGATCATGTGGGAATGAGTATGGGAATAGAACTGGTGGCAAAAAGGGGAATGTAATCCATGGTATTTGGAAAATGAAGGGGAGTAGTAAATTTCTGGATTAAATATATAGAGGTTAAATATAAACATCTTCTAGTTTAAGTTAGCACCCACCCTGGATAGGTCATAAATACATTTTGCCCACAGAATTTCTTTAATGTCAGTTCTTTGATCTTTTTCCTAATTTGAGTTTAGAATAAAACAATAATTAAAGGGAATGATTTCAGACATAGGTGAGGAGAGAACAAGTAAAACCATTTGTAAGCTTTTGGCATTATCATTTTACCCTGCTCCTATTGCATTATGTTTTCTGTATTCTTGTAAGTCTGATTTGCCCTGGAAATAGTTAAAAGAATTAAATGAAGTGTAGTTCAGTGTTTCTTATCGTTAAAGTCCAATAAATCTAAGGTCTAGGAGAGATTCTCTCTGTAAGAAAGAGCCAATGTGAGCTTTTGATCATTATCCATATGATCTGAAAAGGCCCTCTAATTACTTGAAATTTGTAGAATACATCAGCTTCTCATAAAATACATTTTTCTTTTAATATCTCTTGTTTTCATGTTAAGTAAACTTGTATTAATTGCCATCTGGTTGGCAAGATTCGAGGTGAGCTGCATATCCTTGTGTAGTAAAATAATTATTCATCTGTTTTTTTATTAAACATACCTAGATTAATGGAAATGATATAACTCAGGGGATGCTTACTATGCTCAGTATACAATTTCATAAATTAATATGTAGACTATTGATTGAAAAACTGGAACTCAACATGCAAATTAAGCTTACATATTATTGAGTTCTTCTGCATTTTATACAAGCCAGTTACTGTGTTCCAGTTTTTGCTCAGGTGGACTAACATAAATTAAAGGAGTTTTTTTAGATTGTGGATGACAACCCTTTCCCAGTGGCCTCTTATGTTAAAGGGGTTGTTTTCTGCGTAACAAATTGCACTTCATAGTGATGGTATTTATTATTCCATGTTGCATACTGGGAAGCAGGAAAAAAATTCCAAATGCAGTGAAATTGGTGAAAAACACCATTTGAGTGTTTTTTTTTGTGGGCTTGGATTTTACGGTTTTCACTGTGCACCCCAAATGACATGTCTACTTTATTCTTTGGGGCGGTGCCATCACAGGGATAACAAATTTGTATAGGTTTTATAATGTTTTCATACATTTACAAAAATTAAAACCTCCTGCACCAATTTTTATTTTATTTTACCATCTTCTGGCACTAATAACTATTTTCATACTGTGGTGTATGGAGCTGTGGGTGGTCTTCTGATCCTTCTGATCACTTTTTATTGAAATTTTTATATTTTTCAAACTGGCAAAAACATTTCCGTTATGGGGTTAAACACAGTGAAAAACTGTTATTATATCTTGATAGATTGGGCATTTTTTGGATGTGGCGATACCTAAAGTGTTTATGATTTTTACAGTTTATTTATATTTATATGACTTCTAGGGAAAGGTGACTTGAAATTTTAGTTTTTTTTAATATAATATTTTAAACTTTTTTTTAATATTTATTTTTATTATTTTTCAGACCCCCTAGGGTACTTTTAACCTTAGGTTGTCTGATTGATCCTACAATATACTGTCATACAAAAGTATGGAAGTTTATGGGCATTTTTCTCCTCATTCATTACAATGTGCGTATCACACATTGTAATGAATAGGTTAAAACGAGACAGTCTCGGGTCTTCGGAAGACCTTAGGCTGTCATGGCAACCCATCGCCGCTCCCCAATGACATCACGTAGAGAGACGATCTTCATCAAGATGGCAGCCCCCTTGCGCAACCATCTTTTTGAAGCCGCCGCAAAGCGATGTACGGGATAACAACCACGATCCGTGCAAGCACCAATCACAGGTGTTACCGGTAAGTGTTTTCCACAATATGCAGCAAAGAATTACTGGCTATGGAGAGGTCTCAGCCTGTAAGCCCTCTCTATGCACCCGCCGCCATCCTGATCGTACATTACATCGGGGGGGGGGGTGTGGGGGGGGGGGCGTTTAAAGGTAAGTGTGTGATTTGCCTATTTTCCATACAAACCTTCTATAAATCCTGAAGATTCCATGGGCTCCTTCTATGAACCCTGAGCTTCAGTTCCATCCCTTGAATGTTTGTGTATTATGGCATCCATGGCAAAAGAGTTTTGTATAAACTTCCAAAAAATTTTGGTGAACATACATAAAGGTCATGGTAGTTTAGTGCATTACTTGTAGTTTTTAAACCATTGTACCTGCTGATTCCAGATCTTTCTGTAGCACTCCTCCTCATCTGATAATTTTTTTCATTCCTCTGAAATCTTGCCAGGAGCACATGGTTCATGTCTGGAAGGTGATAATGTTCTTTCCACTTCCGGATTATGACCGCAACAATGCTCACTAGAACCTGAGCATTAAAATACATCGTAGCCCTCCAAGCGTTTTTGAAACAATAACTAGGAAAGAGTTGCAACAATAGAACGGTTCGTTAACCCATTCGTTGTTTTTCTTAGTTTTTTTGTTTTTTTGTAATGTACTTTTCCTTTTTGATTACTCTCTAGCATTGCCCGTTTTTGTATTGTTTTGTTCTTTTTTTTCTTCTTTTTCTATTTTTGCCTTCTTTTGTTTTTTTTTTTTGTTTTTTCATTGTGTTTTGTTTTTATTTTTTTTTTTTTAGGGAATTCTTGTGTGGTAACCGAGGAATGAAACACCTTTTAATATACCATCAGTAGATGCAGCTGATACTACAATAAGCGGGAGGATTACATAATAATTACTAATAGATTTCTGCTGTTGTCATGACTTTCCATGGCATGTGTTTAATACTTTGAACACTTCCCTGTGTCGTTTCCCATTATTTCACATAACTTAATTTATGGACATCTATGACTTGATTTTGATGGCAGAGTGGATGTCTTGTTTAGATATATATATATACAAAGAATTGATGACTTGTATAATACCTTATATACTCGAGTATAAGGCCTAGTTTTTCAACACAAAATTTGTGCTCAAAACCCTAACGGCTTATACTCGAGTCAACCTACTAAAAAATTAAAGTCAAAACTCACACGTTCTGACATCATCGACATCATAGGTCTCTCTTCTGTTGAGACAGTCTGAGACAGAAAAGGACCCTATGGGGGACGTCGGAAAGATGAGTACATGTGTTATTTTTTTCCTATACAGGGGCTGGGCAGGCTGTATGCTCAGGGGCTGGGCAGGCTGTATGGTCTACAGGGGCTATATATATATATATAGATATATACTGGTGGCTGTAACCAATGCATTTCCCACCCTCGGCTTATACTCGAGGTCAAATGGTTTTTCCCAGTTTTGTGTTGAAATTAGGGGTTTCGGCTTATACTCGGGTCGGCTTATACTCGAGTATATACGGTAATAATATATTCTACTCATTGCAAGCATTCTACAGGGCCAGGCCACCTGACCTGCCACACTAAAGAATGGAAGATGTGTTTCATTATATACATAATATGCTGGCAATAAGAAGAATGCCTGACAGTTAGTGGATACATATACAGTACAGACCAAAAGTTTGGACACCACCTTCTCATTCAAAGAGTTTTCTGTATTTTCATAAACTATAAAAATTGTAGAAGCACAATGAAGACATCAAAACATGAATTAACATATGATATTATATACTTAACAAAAAAGTATTAAACAACTGAAAATATTCTTATATTCTAGGTTCTCAAAAGTAGCCACCTTTGCTTTGATAACTGCTTTGCACATGTGGCATTCTCCAAGAGGGTAGTCACCATGAAATGGTCTCTCAAACATTCTTGAAGGAGTTCCAGAGATGCTTAGAACTTGTTGGCCCCTTGCCTTCATCTGCAGTGCAGCTCACCCCAAACCATTCCGTTGGGTTCAGGATTGGTGGACTGTGGAGGCCAGTCATCTGAAGTAGCAACTCCATCTCTCTCCTTCTGGTCAAATAGCCCTTACACAGCTTGGTGTGTTGGGGTCATTGTCTTGTAGAAAAATAAATGATGGTCCAAATAAAGGCAAAATGGATGGAATAACATGCGTGCTGCAAGATACTGTGGTAAACCATGATGGTTCAGTAAACCTTCAATTTTAATAAATCCCAATATGTCACAGCAAAGCACGCCACACAATCACACCTCCTCCTCATGCTTCACAGTAGTTCACCAGGCAATGTAGAGTCCATTTGTTAACTTTTCTGCATCGCACAAAGACACGGTGGTTGGAACCAAGAATCATTTGGACTCATCAGACCCAAAGCACAAACCACTCATTAGACCACTGGTCTAAGTTCATTCACTTGTTTCTCAGCCGCCAAACAAGTCTCTGCTGTGTTGCCTGTCCTTAGCAGTGGTTTCCTAGCAGCTATTTACCATAAGGGCTGCTTCACAGTCTCCTCTTAAAAGTTGTTGTAGAGATGTGTTGCTGCTAGAACTCTGTGTGGCACTGACCTGGTCTCTAATCTGAGCTGCTGTTAACCTCGTTTTCTGACCTATTGACTGATGAACTTCTCCTCAGACAAAGTGTGAATCTGCTGTTTCTTTCCTGGGGAGGTCTCATGTGAGCCAGTTTTTTGTAGCCCCTGATACTTATCGCGAACTGGACTTGGGGACACTTTCACAGCTGCTCTTTTCAGCCATAAAACAAATTTGAGTCTATCAGTAAGATTGTCAGCCGTGTATCTACCTGAATCTGCACAACCACAACTGATGGTCCCAACCCCAATAATAGGCAAGAAATCCCACTATTAAACCTGACAGGGCACGCCTGTGATGTGAAACCTTTCTGGTGACTACCTCTCCAAAGCTCATCAAGAGAATGCCACACTGTGCAAAGCAGTAATCAAGCAAAAGGTGGCTACTTTGAAGAACCCAGAATATCTAATATATAAAGCTGGAGTGTGTGTGTGGTATGTATGTCTGCTAAAGCCAAAATTTTCAACCTCGCTTCCCCAAAATCCACTTATACCACCTATACATGAGCCATTGTCTGCTGTGTGGCAGTTGGAAGCGAAACTTTAATCGTTTGCCGTTTGCCACAGGTCATTAATATGAGCTCGAGCTGTGATTGGCTGTGATGGGATAAGACATTATGTGTGAGGTAAGATGGATAAAGATACAGAGATAGGGGAGAATTATCAGAAAGTCTGAGGTAAAACTGTTCAAGTTGCCCATGGAAACCAATCAGAGTTCAGCTGTAATGAGAGTGTCAGAGACGAGGCAGTCGCTGGAATGAGAGTGCCGAGACAGACAGTTGCTTGAATGAGACTGCATAGACAGACGTGCTGGAATGAGAATGTCAGAGACAGAGACAGTTGCTGGAATGAAAGTGTCAGAGACAGTCACTGAAAGGCGAGTGTCAGAGACAGACAGTCACTCGAATGAGAGTGTCCGAGACAGACAGTTGCTTGATGAGACCGCCATAGGACAGACAGTTGTGGAATGAGAGGGTCAGAGACAGAGTGCGGAATGGAGTGTCATAGACAGACATTCGCTGGAATGAGAGACGGTCAGAGGGGCACAATCGCGGAAGGAGAGTGTCAGAGACACCAGTAACTGGAGATGAGGGCCAGAGACAGAAAGTCACTGGAATGAATGTCAGAGACATAAAGTCACTGGAAGAGACTGTCAAAATAGCTTATAAAAAGGGACTGTCAGTGACAGTCTGACACAGTATTTAGATACATATATATATATATATATTAATAATTATATATATATATATATTTACCTATTGTATTTTGTTGTTGCTAAAAGCTGTATTTACTATCCCGGGCAACCCGGGACCTACAGCTAGAAGAATTATTCAGTTGTTTCACACTTTTTGTAAGTATAAAATTCCATATGTGTTAATTCATAGTTTTGATGCCTACAGTGTGAATCTACAATTTTATAGTCAGAAAATACAAAAAACTGTTTGATGATAAAGTGTGTCCAAACATTTGGTCTGTACTGTATATGAGTGTATAAATGTATGGATGTGTACATGTGATATGTATTCGATTCGACCCTATTTGCCGAAATGTCAGAGAAAATGATTAAGATTCGAATCGATTCCCCTTCACATTGCCAGCAAGCGCGTACCGCTAACACCCGCAGTCGGTGCTAGCACCGATCGCAGGTGTTAACCCGCAGACCGTCCCTGCAAAGCTGCTGGCGTTATAAAAATGACGGCGCGCCAATGGCGGCGCGCCATTCTTGTAGCCAAGGGAGCAGTGATCGGTCCCATGACAGCCGGGTCTTCCGAAGACCCGAAGCTTGCCTCGGCTAACCCCTTCATTTCAATGTGCGATCAGCATTGCAATGAATGAGGAGGGAAATCCCCTAGTAGTATGGCGTATATGATAGGATTGATCAGACAACCAAGGTTAAAATACCCTGGGGAGTCTGAAAAATAATAAAAATAATTTTTAAAAAAGTTAAAAAAAAATAATAAAAAAACTAAAAATCCAAATCACCACCTTTCCCTGGAACTGATATAAAAATAAATAAACAGTAAAAGTCACACTTTAGCTATTGCCGCGTCTGAAAATAAAATGAATGAGGAGGGAAATCCCCATGTACTGCCATACTGTAGTATGGCAGTATATAATAGGATCGATCAGACAACCTAGGGTTAAAGTACTATTGTTTACGGAAAAATAGTAAAAATAAAAAAAAAGTGAAAAAAAAAAAAAATTAAAAAAATATATTAAAACAACCACCTTCCCTAGAACTGATATAAAAATAAATAAACAGTAAAAGTCATAAACACATTAGCTATCGCGCATCCGAAAATGCCCGATCTATCAAAATATAATAACAGATTTTCTCTGAGTTTAACCATGTATCAGAAAATAGCGCCCAAAGTCGAAAATGGCACTTTTTTGCCACTTTGAAAAATATAAAAAATTCAATAAAAAGTGATCAAAAGGTCGTACAGTATTTAAAATGATAGCAATGAAAACGTTATCAAAAGTTGCAAAAAAATTACACCACCCACAGCTTCATACACCAAGGAACACTACCGCCATACAGTGAGGAACACTACAGCCATACAGTGAGGGACACTACCCCCATACAGTGAGAGACACAACCCCATACAGAGAGGGACACTACCGCTATAGAGTGAGGGACACTGCCCCCATACAGTGAGGAACACTACCGCCATACATTGAGGAACACTACCTCCATACAATGAGGAACACTACCACCATACAGTGAGGGACACTACTGCCACACAATGAGGGACACTACCCCCATACAGTGAGGAATACTACCCCCATACAGTGAGGAACACTACCACCATATAGTGAGGAACACTACCGCCATACAGTGAGGAACACTACCGCCACACAGTGAGGAACACTACCGCCATACAGTGAGGAACACCACCACCATACAGTGAGTAATAAAGCCATACAGTAAGTAAAACTACTCCCCTCACTGTGTGGCGAGTGTTCCTCACTGTATGTGGCAGTAGTGTTCCTCACTATTGGTGGTAGTGTTCCTCACTGTATGGGGGTAGTATTCCTCACTGTATGGGGGTAGTGTCCTCACTGTGTGGTAGTATGTCCCTCACTGTATGGTGGTAGTGTTCCTCATTGTATGGAGGTAGTGTGTCCTCAATGTATGGCGGTAGTGTTCCTCTTGTATTAACAACAATGTAAGCGTAATATGGCTATCTACAAATGGGAACAATATATTAATGCATCATCTCAAGAAAATAATCAAAAAACCCCAGATGGTATCAACAGAAATCCACTGTGTGATGGGCGGGGGACAAAGATAGTGGACCATTCTTCATTGACTCTAACTTTACTACATTCCAATTCTCTGAGTTGTTAAGTAACAAGGTTTTTTCACCAAGGGCACTAATGGCGTGAAGGCCGTCACATTAGCCAGGCAGCAGATCAGGGTCCATGGAAAAGGACAGCTAATCAATGTAGGTGTGTTCTTTTTGCTAAAATTTTGCTAAAATTAAGAATAAAAGCAGTACCGGGAAAAGATAGCAAAAATGTGGAAAGAACATATTGAAACACTTGTGCCTTGGATTACACTTTATCACCTTATCTGAACACCAAAAAATACCAGATGCTGTAAAGAAGGACCCTTACTAAAATTAAAAATATTAAAAATACCATTTAGTACATTCAGTAGTTTCATTTAAATGGATTACCGGTCAGATCCAAGAGACTAGGAGTTTCCATTGCAGATAGTATCTGCTGTAGTCCTTATTCAGCCCTACCATGAAGATAGATACTTCTGCAATGTGTAGGCAATTGTCTGAAGTTATCCCGTGTTTGTCTACAAATATGTACCAAGACTTTTAGTACCTCAATAAATTACCTCGGATCTTGGTAGCTGGATTAGATCCTGTTTTTGCAGTTTTTGGCAAGATGAAGCTGTTCCGTGCTCAAGTATCTGCATGGAATCTAATACTAGTGTCAGGTGAGCTGACTTAACCTGTTCTGTCTGGGAAAAAATTGCCACTATGTTCTAGGTTCACAAAATTTTGCTGTAAAATTGTATTCACAGTTGATTATGTGCCCGCACGCCCTACCCTAGGCCCCATGCGTGACACGCTGCGTTGTTATCCAGCGCCAGCACTCTCCTGCCGTCGCGCCGGTTTCCTATCACTACTTCTATTAGTCTTATCCCCTGTCCTCAGCGCCGCTGTCTAGGCGCCGTGCGGGGTCAGCGCTTGAGTTTGAAGTGGAGAGATAAAGAAGGGCCGCCGCACAGAGAAGTATGAGCGTGTTGTTTGTTTCTTTTTGTCTTGCAAAGCCCAGGGGTGACTGGCGCCATTCAACTAGAAAACTTAAGATGTCGCGCACTCCAAGGCAAGCTGGCTAGCACAAGCACATGTGACGCAGCAGATCTGTGTGACTCAACGCCGGCTACCGGCGGGCGGCGATAGGCCTGCTATGCCTTCCACAGTGTGCAGGATCTGATAACATTGCATGGACACTGTTGGAATATAAGACGCTGACTTTGTACCTGTGTGTGTTTAAATTTTGGAGTTTGGGAAGTGTGCAGACAACTTCATTTTGTATATTATAAAATAATAGATTTTCCCTATAGCTAGCAATTTGGAGGGATGAAGCGGGCATGTGGGTGAATAAGGATTCTATCCGCAGCGTAGGGTGCAGGCTTTAAAGGGGTTTCCCCGACCACAGGATCGCCAAGATAACTCCAGCCTAAGCAAGAATAGGAAAGCAGCACTGCGCTGACAAAAATAGGTTGTTATTGCACCAGTGGATGAGCATTACACTTCATAGGATATTGAAATAACTCGTTGTTTCACTTCGATATCAAGACTAGCTACAATACAGACTAAAACATGTCGACACCGACCCGTTCGCATTTCCGCACCGTTAATATTTTTTGAAAAGAAAATTTATACCCAGTACCAGACCAGATTTTATAGTGTAATCTGCCAGTTCCTCCGGTTATGGTACCTTCCCGATTCTGTAGTCGATAGGTTGTGTGGTGTGTCATTTCATGCACGCGAGAATCACGTCAGATATGTACTCGGTGCTTACATAATACGACGGCGTAGTGCTGGACACTCAGTCATCATGATGATGGTCAGTCCTCGTAAGAATAGCTGTTGATAGGACTTTTGAAACCTTTATGCAAGATAGAACCTATCACACAGAAATCTAAAAACACCTAGGAGAACTTATGAGAATCTGCATGTGTTGTCCCCTGTCCTTGCCTAGTCGCAGGTAGGAAGATTATCCTTTAAGCATGTGGTGCACAGTTGAACCTAGCACGCCACACGTCCTCTGTGCTGCAGAAAAAAATAGATTCTTGGAAGAATAACTAACAGTACATCGCTAGACCCCCGCCAGCACTTTAATACTCTGTACACGGACCCCCACATCCCAAAAACACTGCGATCCTCGCCCTTAACATTATGCTATATTCTCCACTCGCTGTACACACCTGCAGGCTACGTCCCGCCCCCACCTTATTTTGTAGATCGATGATCTAGTATCGACAAATCCTACACAAGGCCCTGTCATTTATAAAAGGTGTCAACACTCTGTCGCACTATAACCTAAAGTATGTGCTGGCATGGTACTTCACTTGCTACAGCGTAATGTATATACTGTTTACTAAATTCATCTAGCCTATGCATCACAGACAAATTAATATCGCGTACATGGTATTTTGTTACGTTCTGTGTCTTTCTCTGTCTCCCTAGTACTTGAGCGCTCCCCCCCTGTCGTTTCTACCAGCCCCTGTTGCCCACCCCCCGCTACAAAAACAATCATAGATTCTTCTAATTTCCTAAATAAATTCCATAATCGAAAAATTGATGTAATATGTTGAGTTTGACAGAAAAATGTAGCACTGCTTAGACTTTAATGGGGTGCATTGTAAATTGTTAGTGCTGGTTGACTCCAAATTATAATGAGGCCTGTACTGCCCTTCATATTGTGGTAAAAAAAAAAAAAAAACCTCCAGGACTTTTAAAATAAGCTTTATTGCCCCTATAAGAGGACATGAAGAATGTACCCCTTCATTATACATTGGATTACAGAGCATGGAATAGAACATAAAACAGACAAAGAGATTTGATTGGATAAGGTTGAATAAAGGCAAAGGTTAGAAGTGCAGGAAGTCTATCCTCTTCTACCCCACACCTAATGATATCCACCCAACTGACACATCTCATCCATGAATATGTTCTACAAAACTTCCCTGCTTTCCACAGGCAATCTACACCTATGCGTGCTATGAACATTTGATTCACTTAAAGTTTTTTATTTCTTACATTGGTCTTAAAATATGTTTCCAAGACCTTCTATGTATATCTATCTACCATATAGTATACATACATTACCTAACCTAATTTAGAAAAACACTATATCACTACATCCTGCAATTTTAACTAAGCCTAAAATACATGGCACTTGCTAATTCTATCGGGGCACATAGTGACAATCTTTAGGGCTTCAATAAGCAAATTGGGGAAGGCAAAAATCCCATAGTGTAAAACTGTACTTTAATGAGTTTACATTGTAGAGCAAAACTTGGTGATGGCCAAAAGGAGTCAACAAAGGTCCAGAAGCAGATGATAGACTGATATACGCCCCCCCCCAAAACACAGGAAAGGAAATGGGCCGACCAAGGGATGTAAGCACTGGGTAGAGGCGGGGAGAAATGGGGGGGACCGGGACAGGATAGACCACCCACTCTTTATCCCTCCCCGCAGTTATTATTATTGATCTTCATATAAAGAAAGGGATGTAAATGTCGAACTGCGGAAATCTTATGTGGGATGAAACTTGGCAAGGACCAAATTGGCAACATGTTTTGAAAGTCTTGGAAACCATTAGTTTCTGTATTGATGGGGAGCATCTCATATGCTTCTAGTACAGTTTGGGGACCCACATAAACTAAGGGTTGTTCCCGAAGTGGGTCTCAATAAAATAAAAATAAAGTAATTATCATGGTGGGATCCGGTCCGTGTTGTTTTAGCATCATAGAAGGGTTACTGGAAGTTCCTTCTTGAGCCCACCAGTAGGAGATGATATCACCCTTCTGAGTTGGCTACTTCTGAGCAGATGCAAACTCCCTAGGCTTTGTCTGGACCCATTGGCTCTATAGAAAAATTAGGAACTACAGGGGAAGAGTAAAAGAGGGTTTAAAAAAGGCTTTGGATTGTTGAGTTGAAAACTCTATTCATAGGGATCATGTGGGAATGAGTAGGAATAGACTGGTGGCAAAAAGGGGAATGTAATCCATGGTATTGGAAAATTGAAGGGGAGTAGCCAAATTCTGGTAAATATATAGAGGTTAATATAAACATCTTCTAGTTCAAGTTAGCGCCCACCCTGATAGGTCCTAAATTTAATTTTGCCCACAGCAATTTCCTTATGTCAGTTCGTTTGTCTTTTTCCTACTTTGAGTTTAGTTTTTTTTAGAATAAAACCATAATTAAAAGGACTGATTTCAGAAATAGGTTGAGGAGAGAGAAGAGAAACAGTAAAAAACCATTTGTAAGCTTTTGGCATTATCATTTTTACTTGCTCCTATTGCATTAGTTTTCTGTATTCTTGTAAGTCTGATTTGCCTGGGGGGGGTGGGGTGTTTCTTTTTTTTTTTTTCGCCACTTTCTTGAATGGAAAATAGTTAAAACGATAATATGATAGTGTAGTAGTAGTTAGTTCAGGGTTTCTTATCGTTAAAGTCCATAAATTACGGTCTAGGGAGTTTCTCTCTGTAAGAAGAGCCAATGGAGCTTTTGATCATATCCATATGATCTTGAAAAGGCCCTCTAATTAACTTGAAATTTGTATAGATAGATAGAAGAAGACAAAGCTTCTCATAAAAAACATTTTTTTTTAATATCTCGTGTTTCATGTTAGTAAACTTGTATTATTGCATCTGGTTGGCAAAGATTAGAGGTGCGCGCATATCCTTGGGCTAGGTTAAAAATAATATTCATCTGTTTTTTTAATTAAACATACCTAGATTAATGGAAATGATTATAACTCAGGGATGCTCTTATAGCTCAGTATACAATTTCATAAATTAATATGTAGATTTGATTGGAAAAATGGAACTCAAAACATGAAATAATGCTTACATCTTATTGAGTTCTTTGCATTTATACAAGAGTTACTGTGTTTCAAGTTTTGACTCGGTGGACTAACATCAATTAAAGGAGTTAGGAGTTTTTTAGATTGTTGGATGACAAAACCCTTTCCCAGTGGCCTCTTATGTAAAGGGGGTGTGTCTGCGTAAAAATGCACTTCATAGTGATGGTATTATGATTCCATGGTTGCATACTGGGGGAAGCAGGAAAAAAAAATTCCAACGGCAGGAAAGTGGTGACTGAATTGAAAAAACACCATTTGAGTGTTTTTTTTGTGGGGTGGATTTTACGGTTTTCATGCTGCACCCCAAATGACATGTCTACCTTTATGCTGTGGGGCGGATGCCCTCACAGGGCTAACCAATTTTATAGAGTTTTATAATGTTTTCATACATTTACGAAAAAATTAAACCTCCTGGCACAAATTTTTTATTTTATATTGTACCATCTTATGGCACTAATAACTATTTTTATACGTGGGTATGGAGCGGGGTGGTTTTGATCTTATGATCACTTTTATGTGAAATTTTAATTTTCAAACTGGCACAAAACTTCAGTTAGGGCGGTTTTAAACACAGTGAAAAACTGTTATTATATCTTGATAGATGGGCCTTTTTTGGGATGTGGCGATACACTAAAAGTGTTTATGATTTTTACAGTTTATTTATATTTATATGGACTCTAGGGAAGGTTGACTTGAATTTTAGTTTTTTTAATATAATATTTAAAATTTTCGTTAATATGATGTTATTATTTGTCAGAACAAACCTAGTTGGGGGACTTTAAACTTAGGGTTGTCATGATTGTGATCCTACAATATTAATTGTCATACAAACGTATGGAAAGTTTGATGGGCATTTTTCTCCTCATTCATTACAATGTGAGTATCACACACATTGTAAATAATTATATGAATAGGTTTTTTTAAAACGGAGACAGTTCTCGGGTCTGCGGAAGAAGACCTTCTTAGGCGGTAATGGCAACCCATCGAGCTCCCACCAATGACATTCACGTAGTATAGAGAGACGATCTTCATAAAGGAGGCGGCCCCCACCCCCCCTCCAGGCCCCCTTGCGCAACATATGTTTGAAGCCGCCGCCCACGCAAAGCGAGTACGGGATAAAACCACGGATCCGTGCAAACAAGGGGGGGACACAATCACCAGTGACGGTTAAGGGTTTTCCACAATTATGCAGCAAAGAATATGGCTATGGAGAGGGCCTCATCAAGCCTGTAACCTGTAAGCCCTCTCTATGCACCCGCAGCCAAGGGCGAAAGGGGCACTTCGGGGACGAGGAAAGAGGCTGGTTGCCGGGGGGAGCAGCATCGGGGCCGAGAGGGAACAGGCACGCGGAGGCTATCCGCTGAGTGGGAAGGGGTGGAGGGAGGGATGGTGGGGGGGGGGGTTCGTATGCGGGACGTAGTCGGTACGCTCCGGATCGCGGACGCGGAAGGGAGGATCGGGAGGGGGGGTGGCGGAGACCGGTAGATGGGGCGGCGTCGAGTTTGCTGGGGTCGGTGGGGGGGATGGAAATCTGGGGGGAGGGGGGGAAGCGTGAGGATGGGGACGCGCAGGCCTTGCCCCCGGCTGGGTGGCGGGGCGTGGCGGGGGGACAAGCGGGGCGGCGGGGTCCGGGAGGGAGAGGCGGGGGCGGAGATAAGGTTCTTGGTATGAGTTGAAGGCCCGCGGCCGGACCGGGGCGTGGGGGTTGGCGGGGGGGGGGGGTGGGGGGGACGTTGGGTCGACCGCGGGTCGGCGGACCGTGCGAGCCGCCGTAGTAGGTGCCGGCCCGCCGGGGGGAGGGCCCGGTCATGAACGCGTGAGTTTACTTATCCCAGGCCGAACCAGCTGAGCTGGAGGGGGATGGGTGGGAGGTGCGACCACCCCCGGGAGGGATGCGACCTGCGGGCGGGGGAGGTGGGTGGGTAGGGGGCGGCAGCAGGGGGGGGGCAAGGTCTGGGCGGGCGGCTCTGGGGTGGCACTTATCTCCGCGGGAGGGAAAGGGACTGGGGGAGGGGGGCAGGCGTCGGGTGGATGGCTGGGGTGCGGGGGCGGTGTGCTGAAGGCTCCGCGCCGGGCCGAATTCCAGGAAACCGCCCCCACTTGTGGCGTCGTGTGAGTCGGCGCAGGAAGGATGGGAGCGGGGAGCTCAGGGCCGACCATGCCGGGTGTGGGATCGGGCCGCGTCGGCGACCCGAGGCGGTGGCGGGTTGGACGATCCTCGGCGCGGGGACCGGCTGTGTTGTTGCATGTGGAGGGCAGCGTGAGGGGGAGGGGGGGGGTCCTGCCGCAGCCGGGGGTGGTTTGGGGGCCGATCTCCCGCCCGGCTGGCGGTGGGGGCTCTGGGCGCGTGGACGCCCACGGGGACGGGGGTGTGTGCCGAGGTAGCGAGGAGTGAAGGTGGTGTTCGGGTATTTGAATCGGGGGGTCGGGGGGGGGGGGGAGTGGAGGCGGCCGGGGGTTTTGGGGGCAGGTGTAAGTGGTGCTTGGGTGGGTTGGAGTTTTTTAATTAGGGAAATGCGGTGTGGGGAAGGTGTGATTGTGGGTGTAAGACGTTTACGGGTGGTGTGGTGTTTATGTTTTTAATTTTTTTTTTTATTTTAAGGTGTGATTGTTGTGATAATTTTGGCCTATTTTTCCATACAACAAACCTTCATAACTCATGAAGATTCATGGGTCCTTCTATGAACCCTGAGCCTCAGTTCCATCCCTTGAATGTTTGTGTGTATTTGGCATCAATGGCCAAAAGCGTTTTGTATAAAATTATATATAAACTTCCAAAAAATCTTTGGTGAGACGTGTTGGCATAAAGGTCATGGTAAGTTTAAGTTTAAGGTTTTAGTGCATATATTACTTGTAGTTTTTAAAAACATTGTACCTGCTGATTCCAGATCTTTATTGTAGCACAGCATCCCATCATATGATAATTTTTTTCATTCCTCCTCGAAATCTTGCAAGGGGAAGGCGACATGATAGGTTCATGTCTGGAAGGGATAATGTTTCTTTCCAGTCCGGATTATGACAGCAAACAAACAATGCTCATAGAACCCTGAGGCAATTTACAATTCTCTGTTAAGCCCATCCAAGAGAGGGGGGGAACAAGAAGTAGGTAGTGAGAATGAATGGAAAAGTTGGGGAAACAAATAGACGGGTTTTGTTTTTTGGAGGGTGTTGTTTTGAAACAGTGTGGAATGGTCTCTTGTGTGGTGGAATACCCGAGGAATGATGACAATGAAAACACCTGTTAATATTACCATCAGTAGAGCAGCTCGATTTGATTGACTGATTACTACAATAAGCGGGGGGAGGGGATTACGAAGGAAGGAAGGCCCGGGGGGAGGAAGGAGCGGATGAGAGGGAGGCTAGGGGAGGAAGAAGAAGGGAAGAAGAGAGAGGGGCGCGGTGGCGGGGGGAGGGGCAGGACTCGGGCCATGGCAGGTGGGGGGTGAAGACGGGAACCACGGCCCGGGGTACAGTGAACCAGGTGAGGGCAAATAACTTAATTTAAGGACACTATGACTGGATTTTGATGGCAGACCGGAGTGAATGTCTTGTTTAGATATATATATATCATATATAACAAGAATTGATGACTGATTTAATACCTTAGCTATACTCGAGTATAAGCCTAGTTTTCAACACAAAATTGCTGCTCAAAAAACCCGCCTCTAACTCGGCTTATAATCGAGGGCAACTCTAAAAAAAATAAAGTCAAAACTCACCTTTCTGGAATCCATCTTGACAATCATAGGTCTCTTCTGTTTGAGACAGGCTGAGACAGAAAAGACCCTATGGGGGGACGTCGGAAAAAAGATATGAGTACAGGTTATTTTTTTTTGTCCGAGCACAGGGGCGCGGGGCTGGGAAGGCGCAGGTCTAGGCAGGCTGTATGCTACCAGGGGCAACTGGGCCCCTGCTGTATGATACCGGGGTATATATATATCAGCTTGAATAGATTATACTGGGTGGGAAGTACTGGTGTAAATCGTAAAAAATGCATGACCACAAACGGGAGGAGACAGCGAGTGTCAAAAGGTGGCGAGTCCAGGGACAAAAGGGGGGTGGGTGTGTGGGAAATTAGGGGTGTCGGGGGTTTGGTTTCGGCTTCTTATACTGGTGTCGGCTTATTACCTCTCGAAGTAGTATATACGGTTTAATTTAATAAATTCTACTAAGTGCCAAGCATTCTACAGGGCCAGGCCACCTGACCCTCCTGCCACACTAAGAATGGACGAGACTAGGTGTTCATGATATTACATAAATGCTTGCAAAATAGAAGAAGGACACATAAGATGAGAAGAAAGAATGCCTGACAGTTAGGGGAATACAATACAGTACAGACCAAAAGTTGGACACACCTTATCACTTCCAAGAGGTTTTCTGGTTATGTGCATAACTATAAAAAATGGTTAGATAGGGCTTAGAGAAGCACAATAGGAAGTAGATTAGAGAAGCACAAAGGAAAGACATCAACAAATAAATTCATTAAACATATTTGTTATATGAGATTCATAACTTAACAAAAAGTATGAAACATTTTTTAAACAACTGCTCTGAAAATATACTTATATTCTAGGTTCTTCAAAGTAGCACCTTGTGCTTTGATAACTGATTTGCACAATTGGGCAGTCTTCCAAGCAGGGGGTAGTCACCTGTGTAAATGGTCTTTCCAAACACTTTCTCTGAAGGATGTAGGAGTTCCACAGGAGAAGAGATTGCTTTAGAAATTTAGAAATCTGTTTTGGCCCCTTTGCCTTCACTCTGCACGTGCAGCTAAACACAACCATATAAGTTGCGGTTTAAGCGATTGTGAATGTGGACGGCCAGGCACAAACAAAGGGGCAAGGTCTCGGAAGGTCAGAAGCGCGGGGGCAAGGGGCTCCGGGTACGAAGCCAAGACTCTGAAAACTAGCAAAAGACAGAATGCGGAGGGAGCAGGTAATGCGCGCAGGGTGGTCATCCTCCTGAAGTAAAGTAAGTAAGTAAGTAGCCTCCCATCTCTTCTCATTCTTGTCAAATAGCTTCAAAAGATTGGTGTGTGTGCTTTGGGGGGTTCAATGGGGTCCGATTTTGTTGTTTGGGGGTGTCATGTCTTGTAGAAACAAGGTAGAAAAAAAGAATTAGGAGCGCGCGGAAAAAGAATTGGGAAAACTGGAGTGAGGCGATAGCAGATACCATCCGAAATAGACCAGCAGACATAACAGGAGGGCGGCGGGGTGGCAAGAGAGTGGGTACAGGCGCGGTAACCATTGGTAGGAGGTGGAGGGAAACAGTTAAATGTTGAATTAAATAACACAACCATGTGTCACCAGCACAAGCAAAGCACCAACCCCCCACCCATACCCAATCCACACTCCGAAGCCCATGCCTTCATCAGTTCACCAGGCATGTAGAAGTACATTTGTTTACATTTTCTGAATTCGCACTGCACAAAGACACGGGTCGGTTGGGTGGTGGTTGGACCCAAACGATCTCATTTGGACTCATCAGGACCCAAAACAGCACAAACCATCTTCATAGACATGGCTAATTGTCCTATTCCTTTGTGTTTTGAAGAAAAAAACCACAACAACAAACAAACGCGCGCCGGCAGGTGAGCCTGTAAGTGGAGCACGTGGGGTACTTAGTAGATATATTACCATGAAAGGATGACGTAACAGTCTACTACTGGTCATCTCGGTAAAAGGTGTGGGTGATAGGAGATTTATGTAGAGAGATTGTGGTCTGCGCGATTAGAACTTGTGTGGCACTGGCTGGAACTCTCTAATTGAGCTGCTGTTTTAACTGCGTTTTCTGACGCTATTGACTCAGTATGTCTGAACTTTTCCCTAGCAAGCAAAGGTGAATCTTGGTTTATTTCATGGGGAGGGTCCTATTCATGTGGCAGTGTTTCTTTGTAAGCCACTGTCGATACTTATCGCAACCATCTGAGGGAATGGGGGACCTTTCACCGCTGCTCTTTTCTAGCGACCATAAATTAATAATAAAAACAAAAATTCTGAGTCTATGCAAGTGAAGAAGATTTCAGCACGTCAGTTGTGTATTTACCATGAAGGACCATTAATGCACAACATAACTGATGGTCACCAACCCAACCCCAATAATAATAAGGACAAGAAAGAAAAAAGAAAGAAAAGAAACGAAAGCAAAAGAAAAAAGAAATCCCACTTAATTAAAAATGACAGGGCACACTGCCTGTCTGGTGGCCAACATGTGATTGGTGAGGTGAAAGGGGTGGGGCTGGTCTGTGATGTTGTGGTTTGTGAAAATGGTGAAAAAGCCTTCTTTTTCTGGTGATACCTCTCAAAGCTCATCAGACGAATGCCCAACCCAACACTTGGCAACAGCAGTAGTAATGAGTAGTAGTTAAAGTAGTAATAGTAATTTAGTAATAAAGCAAAAGGTGGCTACTTTGAAGAAGAACCCCAGAATATTATACATATATATAAAGTGGATGTGTGTGTGTGTGTTTTCGTATGCTGATTTTGGTAGTATGTATTGTATGTTGCTAAGCCAAAATTTCAAAATTTTTTCAACCTCCGCTGCTTTCACAAATCCACTTATTACCCACCATATAATGAGCCATTGTCTGCTGATGTGGCAGGGAGGGTCTATGTCTACGGTAATAGAGCGACCGGAGTTGCTGGCATACCATGGATGACGATCCCAGCCCCACCGCATTCGGGTGCCAAAACACCCGTCTGATACAAGATACGGGAAGACGGTTGGCTTTGCGCTGGGCAAAGGGGCAGTGGATCCCAATATCAAAGGCCGGAGGTCTGAAGGAGGGCAAGAGGAGGAGAGGAGACGAGTGGTAGGTGACCACCACAACGCCCTCCCGCCCGAACGGGTCGGGTCGGGGGCGAGGAGCGAGATTCATGCCTCCCGCGAGTAATGCGCGCGGACCACGAGGCATAATCCCCGCTCCGGGGCCCACACCTTTATTGGGCCCCACACCATCCATCACACCCGAGCCCCTCCCCGCGCTTCCCCTCCAGAAGCAAGTTAGGATTACAAGCCACGAGTTGCCCCTCAACCCACTCGCCTCCCCGCTATGCCGTCTGTACCCTCCCGGCGGCTGCCTTTCCCCATGGTCTCCCCGTGGCCTCACTCCACCGGGGACCGGGGGCTAGTTGTTGTTGTCTTGGCATACCCCGATCCTCTCCCCCTCAGATTCTGCCTACCCTAGGATGAGGCCGCCCAGGCACTCCCACTCTGCGCTCCCTTGAGGTCGAGGATGCGGGAGCTGGGGTAGGGCGCGCTGTTTGTCGGTGTTGTTGTTTTGTGATGGGTATCAGGTCTTATAAGAATAAGGTGTGAGGTAAGTCCCGTGAGGATTAAGATGGATTTTAAGTTTTATTTTAAGAGGATAATAGATACAGAGTAGGGGGCGAGAGAACATTTCGAGAATTATCAGAAATCGTCGTGAGGTAATAAAACTGTTCAAGTTGCCCATGGAAACCAATCAGAGTTCAGCTTGTATGTTGTTGTAATGAGAGTGTCAGAGAGGCAGTCGCTTGGAGAGAGTGTTTGGAAAATTTTGGGGGGGGATTGGAATGGGAATATGGAATGGAGAGAAGTTCCGAGAAGGCAGCAGGTTCAGTTGCTTTGAATGAGATGCCAAGACAGGACAGTTGCTGGCTGCTGGAAATGAGAATGCAGGCCGAGGACAGGTGCTGGATGATGATGAAAGTTGGGGTTCAGAGCAGAGCAGTCACTGAAAGGCGAGTGTCAGAGAAAGCAGTTCACTCGAACAAGGAGAGTGTCCGAGACAGACAGTTTTGTGAATTAGACCCCCCATCTAGACAGGACAGTTGCTGGATGGAAAGAGAATGTCAGGACAGCCAGTCGCTGGAATGAGAGTTGTGTCATAGCCAGGACATTCGCTTGGAATGGGAGGGTGGGATACTGAGAGAGTCAAGAGGCCACAATCGACGGGAAGGGTGGGGATTGGAATGGAATTGGAATGAGTGGAATGAGAAGTGTTCAGAGACACAGTAACTGGGAATGAGGGCCCCAGAGACGAAAGTCAATGGATGATGAATGTCAGAGACATAAAGTCACTGGAAGAGGACTGTCAAAAATAGCTTATAAAAAAGGGATTTCAGGACAGTTGACACAGTATTTACGATACCGATATATATATATATATTATATAATATATATATATTATATATATTTACATATTGTATTGGGTTGTTGCTAAAAGCTGTTATTTACTATCCCGGAGCAAAACACCGGGATCTACAGCATAGTAGTTAAGAATTTTCGTGTTTCACATTTTTTGTAAGTAAAAAATTCCATAGTGGTAATTCTAGTTTTGATGCCTACCTACAGTGTGAATATCTACAATTTTTATGTCAGGAACAATACAAAAAAACTTTTGATGATACAAGTGTGTCAAAACATTGGGTCTGTACTGTATATGAGTTGTAGTAATAAACTGTATGGATTGTTTGTACATGTGATCTGTATTCGATTCGCACCTATTGCCGAAAAATGTCAGAGAACATTGATTAGGAGTCGAATAGATTCCCAGTCACATTGCCAGCAAGGCTCTACCACTCAACAAACCGCAGGCGGGCTGCCACCGATCGGGGTGTTAACCCGCAGACGTCCCTGGGGCAAGCTGATGGCGGCTGATAAAATGGGGCGCTGCTGCAATATCTTGCTTTGTGGATAGCCATCGGGGGAGCAGGAGCAGTGACGGTCACCATGGACAGCTCGGGTCTTCGAAAAGAAGACACGAAGCTTGCCTCGGCAACCCTTCATTAATGTGCGATCAGCAATGGCAATGAAGAGGAGAAGGAGGGAAAATCCCCCTGAGGGAGGCAAACGGAAATCCCCTGTGTCTGGCAGTATATGATAGGATTGATTCAGACAAAACCAAGGTTAATACCCTGGGGACCCTGGGGGAGAGTTGTGAACAAATATAAAAAATTTTTAAAAAAGTAAAAAAAAATATTAAAAAACTAAAAATCCACCTCCACCACCTTTCCCTGGAATGATTAAAAAAATAAAATCAAACAGTAAACCAGTCACAATTAGCGTAGGCCGGACGTCTGAAAAAATAAAAATAGTGTGAGGAGGGCGAAATCCCCCAATGCACGGCCATACTGTGTATGGCCAGTATTATAAAGGACGATCAGACAAACCTAGGTTAAAGAGTACTATTTTTACTGAAAAAAAATAGTAAAAAAAAAAAAGTGAAAAAAAAAAATTAAAAAATATATTTAAAACACCCCTTTCCCAGAAACTGAATAAAAAATTAAATAAATAGTTAAAGTCATAAAAACATTAGCTATCGCGCATCGGAAACTGCCCGCCGACCGATCTATCAAAATATAATAACAGATTTCACTGAGTTAACCATGATCAGAAAATAGCGCCCAAGTCGAAAAATGGCCACTTTTGCCACTTTGCAAATATAAAAAATCAATTAAAAAAGTGATCAAAAGGTCTGTCGACAGTAGTTTAAATATGAGAGCAAGCAAAACGTTAGTCAAAACGGTTGACCAAAAAAAAGACACCCCAACCCAAAGATGCAGATACACAAAGGAGGAAAACACTACCGCCACATACAGTGAGGAACCAATAAAGCAATAAAGTGAGGGACATACCCCCATACAGTGAGAAGAGACACAACCCCATACCAGAGAGGGACACTACCGACTATAGAGTGAGGTCCGAAACTGCCCCCATACAGTGAGGAACAATCTCCGCCATAAATTGAGGAACCACTACCTCAACAATGAGGGAAAACACTACCACCATACAGTGAGTGGACACGACTGCCAAAAATGAGGGAACCACTACCCCATCAGTGAGGAATACTAAACCCATGCAGTGAGGTGAGGAACACTACCACCATATAGTGGAGGAACAAAACGCCATAACAGTGAGGAAACAATACCGCCACACAGTAGGAACACTACCGCCATACAGTGAGGAAAACACCACCACCAACCAGTGAGTAATAAAGCCAGACAGTAGTAAAACTACCGCCATAAAGACTGAGGAAATACAATGCCATACAGTGAAAGAAAACTACCGGCACACAGTGAGGGACATACTGCACATAGTGAGGACCAATACAGCCATGACAGTGGGGATACCAACCCCTACGGTGGGAACACTACAACCATTAGAAGAGGAACCTACCCCATTACAGTGAGGAACACTGCCCCCATACATCAGGGACGCTATCGCCATACAGTGAGGGATACTACCACCATACCGTGAAGATGTTATGTCAGCCGGAGAAAACGAATATACTGCCAACCCCACATCCCCTTCTACTAGAAAAGTCCTAATGCTCCGTCCATAATAGGAAGTAGACTGCAGGAGTTGTCGAGTGACAAGATATAAATTCTCCAAATGTAGATTTTATGAATTGGGAACAGGGACCACACAATGCTGCACATCAGTGCTGCACCAATGGTTAGCCAAACACCGATCACAATAATATAAGATAAAAATTGGTTACCTTACCTATAATCCTGCTAATATTGCGACGCTCCTTAATCTTATTATTCACTCTTTACTACGCCTTCTACGCTCGTCATGCCACAACGTGCCCCGGTCGAGGCACACCTGTGCTGCACTTACGTGCCATCGGAGCCTGCCCCTCCTACTAACTTACCTCTCCGATCAGTGGGGCCTCCTCTCTTCCTGTGGTCCGATGGCGCGCTCCGTTCTCCTCAGGGCGCTGTAAGATTTAAAGAGACCTACCCACCTTGATTTACCCATAAATGTAGTAGATCAGAGTGGTAGGCCACTCCGCATCTGCAGGACATGAGGATAGCGTTTAAGGGCTATCCACAGTCACCACAACATCTTTGATAAACTTCTGTTTCGCTATATGAAATTTTCTAAAGAGGCTACTGCGGTCGTGACACCCCCGCCTCGCCGGAGATGAGGCTACACGGACGGCTACTCCAACGCCCCAGTAGCCTCTTTTTTGATCCTCATAAAGATAACTTCGGCGTGCGCTCCGCATAAGCTGACGCTCGCTCATCCGCAAACGCCTGGTGTATGCGCCATGCACAGAAACAGAAAGTTGGACCGTGGGAGCAGTCATGCTCCAGGCCGGAGCCGCTGCCGCGTCCGCGGCGGGCTTTGCAGGACAAGGGCGCGCCAGCAATGGGGAGCTGCGTGTGAGTTATCTGGTAAGGAAGATCAAAGCAGGCTTCCTGGGGGGTGTGTACGTAGCCGCGCCTGTTACCTCGCTCCGGCTACCCACGCACCCAGAGCCTCTGTAGAAAATTTACATAATTAGCAAAATACAGTTAGCAAAGATGCGGGGGATGTGGGCTTAGACCTTACAGGAATTCATTACATCCTTCAAATGCACCTACCACCCATCTACCTTATATGGTCGGTTCCCTTTTAAAGGGCCAGCGCACCGATAATTGGCACTGAGCTGTACGCCTGCCAAAAATAAATTCTGCACCTTCCTGTGTACCTGATGGATCTTTGTGCCTACATAGCCTTAGAGTAAAGCTTCCCTGAGCCTTGTGTGATCTATCCGGATTTTCCTGTTGTGATTTCGATGCTGTTCCTGACCTCGCTCCCTGTTCTGACGTGTCCCAACTACTGCCAATCCCTGGATTTCCGATCCCTTGTGCTGCGGTCTCGGACCTCCTGCTCGTTCCCGACCATGAAGTTTGCCCGTGCGATCCTCTCTACACCCTTTGCTGCCACTGCCGGACAAGTCAGCGTGGACGACCTGTGTCCACAACCCACTTTGCGGTGGGTCTCTTGTTGTTATGTTAAACCTGGATACCACTTTAGATTACAGAACGTCCAGTGGCCCAGCTTACTCTTTGCCAGCGAGTGCTTGTGAAAAACTTAGCCCCCAATTCCCTCTTTGTGTGTGATGGTGGAGGAATGTATATTCCACTGACGCCCCGCGAATTCACCTCAGATGATCAGGTATGACGGCCGCTCACACATCGACGATATATCTAATCATATGAAGCGTGGTTGTTGCGTCGTGCGTCTGAACTTCATTAAATATCTCAACCCAATAATCCACTAAATTTATCTTTTCAGTTTCAGTGGCACGAAAGAACAAATAACATCACGTTTCCCTGGATCTAAATTTGGACCCCCACACAGTGCCAATTCAAAACACCAATATTTACCCTAACTTATCCGTAAGAAATACAGCCGCCCGAAACACTTAACTCCCATAGTTCCCTACATGTCACCTGCACACACCATAAAAAGCATTCCGGTAGGGGAAATGCCTTAGGCAAACAAGAAATGCTCATGATCCATGCATTTCAAAAGAAGTCAATCTAATAGGAAAAGATAGGCTAAACAAAATGGAATTTAAACAGAGCTAAACAATTTAGCCTTAGATTATCCAGAGAAAACATTACTCTCTGATTCCACAGATTATTCCTCATTCCCACACAAACAAACTAAACCTACTCTTGTTACAACATTCATAATGTGTTTGACATAAAATTATTAAATAACATCATCAATACATTCTTACCTATGGCCTATACAGAGGACACAAGTTGCGGGCAAATCTTCTACAGGAAGCGTTTCTTGTTCTCCACCATAAAAGCTCCACCATAGGCAGCACTGTCCCCCTGGCGAAAACTAACAGAAACTACACTGCACAAAAGTCATGACTTTAGTACAAAGGTTTCTGTAGAATGTGTGCAAACATCGTCAAATGTGTTTGTTAAAATATGCACGAACTGCAAACACAACTTAGATAAAAAAAACAATGGGAAGTGGCCTAACGCGACTTACATAAAATTGTAACCTAAATATGTTTGGTACTGCATTACATGCACATATTGCAGATTGAAAGAGGCGTTTATTATAAGAGAACAACTTATGGTGTTCACTAACAATTGAGTATATAATCGTCCAATGCAGCCAGGCATTTCATCTATCATCATGATAGAGATCTATCAGGCTTTTCCTTCTGTGGGGTGGTGACCTAAGAAAAAAACTTCTGAATCGGGAGGGGTTTTGGATCCTCACCAAGGATTGCATATACCCTAAAGGATTTAATGTAAGAAATGATCTACTGGTCAATTACTAGGAATTGTCATAGCCCATATTTTTTGTCTTTTTATGTATTATGGTATTTTTCTACATTTTACGATGTTTTTATTGTTAATATCTGTACAAGTATAAGGTGCCTAGGCGCGGCAGGTATACACACCTGTTCAATCAACATGCCGTTTCCGGTTTACGAACTATAAGTGCCTGCCGTGTCCTACACACTTTATCTATGACTAAGACCAAGAAGGTCAGAAACGCGTCAGATTTTATCCACATCTGTAACAGCTGTTTTCCATGTACAAATAAAAGATACAAGTTTTGATACAGACGTGGCCATGGACTTTGTCACAGACCTTCCCTCTTCCTCTGGGAATACCATTATCTGGGTGGTAACCGACCGGTTCTCCAAGATGTCCCATTTTCTCCCACTGCCAGGTCTGCTGTTTGCTCCTCGCCTTGCCAGCCACCTGTTCTTCACTCACATCTTCTGGCTTCATGGTCTCCCCATGCATATTGTATCAGACCGTGGGGTCCAGTTTGTTTCCCGTTTCTGGCATTCTCTGTGCAGCCAACTTTTCTTCAGCGTATCACCCTCAGTCTAATGGACAAGTCAAGAGGGTTAATCAGATCCTAGGCTGTTATCTCTGCCATTTCTGCCCGACAGGACAACTGGTCCACTCTGCTGCCATGGGCAGAGTTCTCCTACAACTGGATTCTGAGTCTGCCGATGCCACTCCTTTCTTTGTTGTGTATGGGAGGCATCCACATCCAATCCTACCTCTCTCCGTGTCTGCTGATGTTCCTGCTGTGGAAAAGTTGGTAGAAGACCTTAAATGGATGATTCTATCTTGTTGACTGTAAGGGGTTTGGCCCAGAGGAAAGGTCTGGGGAACCCAAGGACAACATTCTGGATCGTGCTCTTCTTCACAGGTTCCCCCAGTCCAAGAAGAGGGGGAGGCCGAGGGGGGGGGGTACTGTCACGGCTATGGGTGACCCATATTCTGGGTCACACGCGCACCCATGTGCCTTACTGTGAACCCGGAGCCTGTCTGCTCCAGCGGCAGCCTCCTCCCTCCCCGCGGTCTGGCACGCGTGTTCCCAACTCCTAGGGCATGTGCCAGCTCTGTAAGTTTTAAAGGCCCAGCGCGCCGATAATTGGCGCTGGCTACCCGCCTGCCATGAAAAAATCCTGCCCTATTCCTGTGTCCCCTGCCGGATCTTTGTGCCTCATAGCCTCAGAGAAAGCTTTCTTGATGCCCTGTGCGATTATCCTGATTTTCTGTTGTGACCTTGATTCCATTCCTGACCTCGCTTCTGTGCTGCCCTTCCTGACCTACTGCTACATCCCCGATTCCGATCTTGTGCTGCCAGTCTCGACCTCCTGTCTGTACCCGACCACGAGTTTGCCTGACAATTCAGAATTATGCCCTGGATGCCACCACAGACAAAGTCGCGCCTGTGGAACCGCTATGCGGCAGGCTCTGGTGAAAACCGGGTACCACTTAGATTCCAGTCCCAGGTGTCGGCTTATGTCATTGTACGCGGTGCTCCAGAGGATCCACTACCTCCAATACTGACAGCTCCCTTCTTCCTCTCCTCCTAATAGACTGGCTTATGGTTTTGTCTGATATAGACAAGCGGGTGACAATACTCGCTGCACTGTTGATCTGAAAACTAAATCAGAAGCCCTTGTATTGAGTCTCCATGCTGAATAGGCAATCGACAGTTTAAATTGGCATTAAATTCGGACATTCGGACAATATCACCTGATATAACTGGTTAATAAAGTGTTTAGATAAATTGATGCCACTCTGAAGGTACAGGGATTCAATTTATACTTATTACCACTCGGTCTATCCAGCTTTTTGTTTATCTATATATCTACCTACCTACCTATCTATCTAGTATATATTATGTATCATATCTATTTACTTTATATTTATGCATATATAAATCTATATAATCTTTTATATTTATCTTCTATCATCAATCTACCTATCATCTGTCTATCTCCTATAAAATTCTTCTACAGTCCCATATTACAGATTGCATTACCATACTACTGTTTGTAAACTACAAAGTGTTATTATTGTGCAGGGTTGAAGGGAGCAAGCTTACTGAATGTGACTGTTCATAAAATAGTTTTATTTTGGGGCCCCAATTTTAGTTTTGCCCAGGGCCCCACTTTGTCTAAAACTGCCCTGGCTGTAGGAGTGGCAGTTCCTGCAAGCCCTTCTTCATACTAGTTGTTCTGAATTACATCAGTACACAATTAACTTTAGCTGACGAAAGGTAAATAAAACTGAAAAATAAGGTTTTTATGCTAGACATATCTTATGGATCGATATTTCTGTAAACTGTTTGCTTCTTCAAAAGTCCTCAACGTTTATTAAATAATTGGCCAAAATAGTTTAATAAGTGAAAATGATTTTCCTCAATTTGACATGGGCACGTTACACATTCTTCATCTATCTGTCTGCTTCCAGGAGTTTGAATTCCGGAGGTCAGAATCAGCTTGGCACTATTCTCAGGAGCTTTTAGATGTGCTTTTCATCGTGGGCCTTAGGGGCAAACAACAGAACAGTTATGAGCTATTCCAGATGAGCCTAAAAGTTTTCTTTCAGTAAGTTAAACTTTCTCTGAACATAACTGATTCAAGCTATAATTAGATCCAGAAAATAAGTACCCTACAGCTTTTAGTGAATTCAGGTGACATGTTATAAAGATCTGGAAAAAAGTTTTAAATAGAGAAACCCTGGTGTTAACTTAAAAGTCAAAAATGTTAGCGCCCCTGTGCCTGTAGAACATTTTTTTTTAAAATGCATAAAGTATGTTCTCTTACATTTAAAACTAGAGTCTGCTATTACATACCCGATTCATGTTACTATTAGAAGAATTTGAAAAGAATTCCATCATAAGAAGGATGTCCTTTGGCCTACCATTGACCTTTTTGGAATACTCTATATTCTCTGTTTCAGAGTGGTTTTTAAGTGATTCCCATCAAATTCCACACTTGTATATTCATAAAAAGATGTTAGAAGAACTTACTTGTCATAGTATTGCAATATCAGGAAATCTGCTTTTATCTTTGTTTTTCTTTTTTCTCTCTCTTATATTTGCACCTTTTATGGTGCATTTAAACATTTGTCTATATCTGCAACTTTTTCACCCATGCACAGGGGTGTACCTAGCTTCTCTACTGCCTGAGGTGGTTTATAAAAAGACCCCCCCCCCAAAGGTCAAAGAGTTATATATAGGGCTTAGTGGTAATAATCAATTGAGGTAACCATGGATCACAGAATTGGTAGAGAAGCCGGTCACACATGCTCCCTGTGCTATAATGTGCCATTTGCAGCAGCTCTCAGTCTAAAACACCCCTTTTCTGTAGCTGCCCCCCTAATATCCCTTATCTTTGGCCTTTTAACTTTGAGGAAAAAAACATGCATACAGTACATACCCAAGTATAAGCCGAGGTGCCTAATTATACCACAAAAAATAAAGAAAAAAGAAAAATGAAAAAACTTATATAACAATAAAATAATGATAACAGGACATTGAATAGCAATTCATTTATTGGTTGTGGTGGCAGATAAAAGCAAATACTGAGGAGATAAAACAAAATAAGGGTGGTGTCACTTGGTGTTTTTTCCACATCAGTGATTTCTCACTGAAGCCATTTCAGCTTAGGGATGTATACAGATTGGTTTTCTCTTCATGGCTTCAGTGATTTTTCACTGATGTCTTACTGAACCATTCTTTTCAATTAACTTTTTCACACTTCTGTTTTTCCAATGATCCAATTGTTGAGAATACAAATAGGACAGTTTCTATTTTTTTTCCACTGACCATTGATCAGTGGGGAAAACCAACGTGAATCCGCCCTAAATTAGATAAATTGGATGATAGCAGATTAGCATTTGAGTTGGAAAGGGAACACAAAAATCTAAATGGTTAAAAAGTTACACACCTGTGTTCTGTGGGTCTGGAAGGCAAGATGTAGTAAATCTAAGAGACCATAATTCATCAGGTATGTAGTACAGCCAGAGGTTCCTGCAGTGTACAAGGAAGCCACATACAGTATGTATTTTCAGTTATTGGTGGAGTATATGGTAGGCTATAGTTTTGGGATGAATAGGGAGTGAGACTATGGTGGTGGAAATGGAAAAGATGCAAGAGGCAATAAATGCATGTGTTGAGAATGGTGAGGTGTGTGAAATGATCTAAATGGAAGTCCCATGGTTTGAGCTGCTATCTGAGTTTTTCTAATCTGTTGGGAGTTGTTGATAAGATTTGTTTGATGGGTGTTATACTGATGACATTAAAGTTACACTTATAGTTAACTGCCTGACACATACAGTGGGAAAATAACTTTTAAACTTTTATGTCAGGGATAGTCGGAGGGCATAGATGAAGATAATAACCAATCATATACTACACACATAAATAACTACAGAAACAAATGAAAAATATACAATATCAGGCACTATAAATTCATTTCTGTCTTTTAGAAACCATTTTGAAATCGTATCAAGGGAGTAGTTTGAAAAATGTATTGGATCAATAGTCGGTTTTGAGGTATATTAAACTACAATGTATCATGAATCACATCAGTAGAACTTCACAACTAGCAGAAAACTTCAATTGAATTTGCATGGACAACTTAACACTGTGCATTGTAAAACTTGCAATTAAAGCTAAACAACCAATGGCACCAGGTTCCCAAAATCCAATTTGTCTTTATTTTTCATTTCCTTAAAAACATAGCAGCAACATATCAGCCCCTTAGAGTCTTAATCAAACAAACATAGACAAATACAGATATGAGAAATTAAGACTAATTGTAAAGTTATTGTTTTGTATGTTTGTGAACTGCGGCTTAGGTCTTTGTTGTGTTTGAATTGACTGATCTACGCCCTGCTCTGTGCAGTTCAGCCCTGTCCAGCAAGGGTTACTAGCCTGATGGACAGCTGCTCCAGTCTGTGGCTGGAGGAGTGTAGAGGATTTGCTTTATATACCTGCCTAGTCCCATCCGCCTGGCTGCTTACACTACATATCTCAGTTTGTTTCTCGATTGTGCTTTTGCTATTGCTTTTCTATTGCTTACTCTGGTTATCTGATCTCAGCCTTGTACGATCAACTTTATCTTTTGGACTCAAATTCTGTACTATACATGCTCATTGTGACCTGGGCCTCTGACCTTGCTTTCTGTGTTGTTTGTCTGTTAGTCGTGTTTCGCGTCTGCACTGTGGCTTAGGGAAGAACCGAAGCCCAGTTACTGCCCAGATAGGGTGGTGACCAGTAAGTAGGCAGGTGACAGCTTGAGGTGCTCGGTTTAGGGCTCATCATCCTGTCCGTCTTTCCCTATGTTCCAAGCCATCCCCTCCTTACACTAATTGGTGAGTAAATTAGTAAATTTATTGAAAAAATACAGGACACATCATATAGATTTTACAGTGATATCAAAGTCAAGTGACATAATCTTTTACAATAATTGTAAGTGCAACTGAAGAGACACAAAGCCTAAAATGAGCAATATAAAAAATATTTAAATTGTATAAGAATTCTAACAGATTCCAAATACACAATAAATAGACACGAGTAAATAGAAGACCAAAGGAAGGAAGTAGTGGTGGGACAAAACATTAGGGGTAACAGAAGGGGAAAGGGAGCTGGGGAAATGAAGGGGTAGGAACAAAGCACAAAAGAGAGAAAAAGAGAATCGAGTGAAAAGTAAGAAAAAAATTAATTTGCTTGTGAGATCCAGGCAGTAAAAGAATCTGAAGTTCAACCAAGGTGTCCATATACTATAGAACACCATAACCCTGTCTTCATCTATGGCCTTCAATTCTTCCATTCTCAAGATATGACTAAGGGAAGAAGCCCAGTCAGCTCTAGATGGTGGTACAGAGGTCCGCCAACATCGAGGAATAGCCTGGCGGGTTGCCACAAGAAAGTGTCTCAACAATGCCTTTTTGATTCTTGAAATGGGTCCTGGAAGAGCAGAAAGTAAGGCCTCTTCTGGTGTTAAAGCCATATGGGAGTTAGTCAAGGCTTTATATAGTTGGTTAATATCTTGCCAGAGAGAAGCAATGAGGGGACAATTCCACCAGATATTTAGCATCGTACCTGTGTCGCCCTCACAGCGCCAGCATTCATCCGAAATCTGAGGATCAATTTCTCTCAATTTAACTGGTGTGCGAAATGGGAAAGTATCCTAAAGTAAGGTTCCTGAGAACGACAGGAGGAAGACAGGACGTGTGTCAGAATGAACACTGTGTAGTGTGCTAAAACCTTTTCTAGTAATGTGATTGGTATTACCTATAAAATATGCAATTTCATCAATATTCGATCCAAAAGGGTCATATATTTAGCCATCTGTGCTTGTGGCCTCGAATATCTGGGGAAATGCATAAATGAATTTCGTAGAGGAATTGGAGACCATTTGGGCGACATTGCACATAATAGAGACAAAGCCTTGGCGAGAGACATACATAATGATCACAATGACGATTCAAGGAGTCTTTCCTTCATAGGGATTGAACTAATAAAACCTCCCCCTAGAGTAGGAAATTGGGACGGTATACTACACCAACAAGAAGCGAGGTGGATTTTTCGTTTGAAAACCGTATCCAATTTGGAATTAAACAAGCAACTCAGCTTTGCTTGTTTTATTTAGTTCAACTTCATAGATATAATTTATGTGTAAGGATTTGATCATCTATCATATCATAAATGGGTGTTTCTGTCGATCTCAGCCGCCTAAATCCTACTTCTCTTTCTTCATTCATGGTCATTGACCAACTATCCATCAATTACCTTTGATATTATTGAATCCAGCGTAACTCCCCCTCTCTGTGAGATCCCCTCCCACTTTAGTGACTCCACCACTCTGGACCCTCCTATAGTTCTGACATCATGCAAACTCCATTAGTGGCCCGGAGTATGGTACAACACATGCACAAGTGATGCACTTCCAGTTAGGAACGTTGGCACTTCCACCTTTTACTCTTAGCACACTGAGTCCACCTGCGTGATGCTGGTTAACCACACCCCCATATGCTGCACACCCCGTAATTCAGAGTTGCGCCAGCAACAGGGGGCAGGACAATGTGAGTGGAGTTTCTAAACTCACAGAGCACACTCTTTTTATTCCCAGATGTCATAGTTACACACAAGCCCATTGGCTTTACCATATAGTGGTCGGTCCACATCAGGACTAGACCTAAATGCACCTCAGCTTGTCATTATAAACTTGCATTCCACTCATTACTTTTGCTCTTCTTTGCTTGATGGGTTTTCTTGTGGTGTCCCCTGACGAGCCCACAGGGCAAAACATTCCGTGTCGGGGCCACAAATACTAGCAAACGTTTACACGGGACTTTGACCAAGTTAGTGTCATAACAGGGTCAACAATTTATAGGGACAGGTTCCTGTCGGGGTGGTAGCTGGTTCCGAGGTTAGGTACATAGGCCATTAACAGGACTCAATAATAGGTTTAGGAGGGATAGTCTCCTCAGTCCCAGGAGAATTAATCTTTTTCATTTAAAACCGATTTAATATTGCACTTACAGGTACATAATCTATATACACCCCACACATAGGCCCTATTTAGACAGCTCAGCTTTTATTGTAAACCTTAACAGATGCTGATCAAACTATACCTGTCCTGTTTATGTCTTTTTCTTATTGAGGTAAGCACTTTTCTCATCTTTTTATATTTATCAATTATAGCCGTTATTGATATTGATGGTTTAAATTTTTTTTTCATCGAAAGTGTAATTTCTCCTTTTTATTACTTATGTATTAAAAGTTAAGTTTGGATTCATATTTTGCATCTCTCCCAACTATTAAATTAAAACCGAACCGAAGCTTGAACTCCTGATGGGAAATGGAGATTGCCTAAAAGGGAAGCTAAAGGGCCTGGAAGGGAGAGCATGCGAAGTTTGAATACAAACATCCTCCTTGCTTGCAGTATCCCTCTTAACATGGAGGGTACTGTGAGAGATTGGAGTGCAGTGGACTGGGTCAGCCAGAAAAAGACCAAAACATGTGAAGAAGAAAGGTCAAATTCTGAAGTGACTCAGAGTTTGTTTATCCTGTGGTGAAACTAATCAATTTTTAGATTTTTAAATTGGAATGTTAAGAATTATTTTTTAAGACCCAAAATTATTAGGGAACCTTAAACAGAAATTGAATAGCTTTATGCAATTTGTGTGGGAACAACCCATTAAACATTTTTCTGAGAGCTTTGAGTATACTCTGAAGACATTGTGATAAAATGTAACCAGGTTATTAGAATGTATACATGGAGAATGATAACTTTTCACATGGGATGTTCATGTATTTAATTGAATTACCAAATATGTGGGTGGTTTTGGTGATTTTCTGTTTTTTTTACTTTATTAGATGTGTATAGGGAATGTTTGTGTTTAGGGGACTTTAATTTTATTAATTCTTTTTATTAAAAAGTGTGTTTAATTAGTGTTTTTAACTTTATTTCTTTACTTTTACAGGTTAGCTTGAACAAGTGGTCCTCTGATCGTATGTTCAAGCTATTCTTCACCTAATACAGTGTAATACAGATGTACACTGTGCATGCTCAGTGTGTCACAGCCACGGCTATCAGGAAGGAGATCGCGCAGTCCCGGGGCTGCAATCGGAGCAGCGGACCCCCCCCGGTAAGCGCCGCGGGGGGTCCGATTCACATTAAATGTCCCTGACACGCCGCGGTCAGCGCGACTGCTGACCATTAAGGAGCCGGCACCCGAAGCATGACGTACTATTACTGCATTTTGCGGGAACGCACCTCCCGCCATGCAGTAATAGTACATCAAATGTCGGGAAGGGGTTAGGTCCAGGAGATCTGCTCCCCCTTTAACCTTGGGAGGGTTCTGGTATCCACATCCTTCACCCCCATATAATCCACCCAAATGCTTAATGCATATGCAATTTCCATTTTCAACACATTTATTTAACCATTTAACTGTGTACTGAGGAATGGTCCAAATAAAACTTTCTGTTTTCCACATCTTTCAATAAATTGTAATACACAATGACAAGAGAGGGGAGGCAGGATAAGTTCAAAGACAAGAGAACTGGAGCATGGTGTGAGCAAACTACGATGTCAGTGTGATAATCCGAGGAGGAACACAAATTTCCTGCTATATGTTTGGTGTATCTATGCGAATATCACGAACCTGGGGACTTTTGGAGTGTTAGGCAGTTTAAAAAAAGGCAGGAACTAAATTTTAATCTGCAGTTCGCATTTTCAACTATTTTTTTAAATAACCATATCTCTGGTTGTGTAGCTCACAAAGTTCTGTAGAACAAACAGCTGAATTGACACTCCCTTTTCAGACTCTAAACTTGACTCATCTGAGACAAAATATGAAACTTCCTAGCTTATTTGCTAAGGGTCCCAGCAGAAGGGGATTGTGTCGCACGTGATCGGATTTTGGCATATCGGCGCCGGCTTTCATGCGCCAGAAGTCGGGGGGTGGGCCGCCGGACAATCCAACAGATTCGGACTGAGCACAGGATTTAACTTTAAAATTCTGTCGCAATCCAAGCACTTACATGCATTAGGAAGAAGAAGGTGAACTCCGGACAACCTGATCGGGGAAGTGGCACATGCAGGATATCAGGCGCACAATCTTCTTGAACAGATGTGCATTCCGTCTGACATTCCGGATCGAGGAACGCGCATGGATGGGTAAGTAAATGTGCCCCCATGTGTTTGCAGCATGTGTGTGGTGTGTGACATTGTTAGTCATAACTATTATTGTTAAAAGACAAAACACATGTTGCAACTTACAGAACACCTGTGTTGGAAGCGTTTTGCCCAATGCATTTAAATTGCACCAGAATGCAACCTCTGGCTGTGTTTACATTCTTCATTTGAATTACGTTTGGGATCACTATTCCAGCCCAGTGGAGAGGAGTTTTGCTCTATCACACCTACATTTACACTGCACTGCTTGCGATCAGGAATGAGCACTACATGTTTTGCAAAAAGAAAGTCCTCCCCACTGTGCTAGGATTGTGTTGCTAAATGTCATTCAAACCCAGCATGGGAACGTAACCACCAGGAACCTAAATGTGCCCTCTAACCCTAAGCCAACTAAACCTAGCCCCAATAACCCTATGTCAACTAAACCTAGCCCCACTAACCCTAGGCTATTGACCCACTACAGTGCCATCCATAATTAGAGGGGCTGTAGGCAGAGGCTGTGGAGGGAACGCTAAATATACATATAGATGGGAGGCACAGTGCTGGACCAGAGCGCCAAAGGGGGAGTAACACCTCTGTCTAGCAGCACTGGGGTCCTGGGTTCAAATCCCACCCAGGTCAACATCTGCAAAGAGTTTGTATGTTCTCTCCGTGTTTGCGTGGGTTTCCTCTGGGTCCTCCGGTTTCCTCCCACACTCCAAAACATACTGTTAGGTTGTTTAGATTGTGAGCCCCATGGGGACAGGGACCAATTTGACATGCTTTGTGCAGCGCTGTGTATTCTGTGTGCGCTATATAAATAATGAGTTATTATTATTATAAGTAACTGTAGCCTTCCCACTCCACTGGTAAAAAATATACAAGCCTGGACAACCCTTTTATTCATGAAGGCCATGTAAATATATGTATACATAAAATAAAGAAAATGGCAGCACTCCGAGGTTAAATGTGAAGCAAAAGTACTGACATGTGCCAAGCTAATTTTCGGCTCCTATAACCTGGAGCCATCTTACTGCCTTCTTCAGGCTTGAATACAGGCTTGAATATAACTTTTTGTTTTGGGATTGCTGCTACCATTTTTTCTTCATATATATCTATAGACATGTATAAACATATAAAGACATGTAAAAGTACATGAAAACAGAAAAACAACAGAAAATATACAGACATGTAAAAGTACGTGAAAACAGAACCAAAATAAAGCTCAGTAATGTGTATTGAGTGCAGAATTGTGAGCTAATGTGTAATACCAGCACTTACCGTTAATCCGGCACAGAGCTTGCCAAATCGGTCCCTGTCCACAATGGGGCTCACAATCTAATCAACCTACCACTATGTTTTGGAGTGTGGGAGGAATCCGGAGGACAAGGAGAAAACCCATGCAAACACGGAGAAAACATACAAACTCTTTGCAGATGTTAACCCTTGGACTTGAACCCAGGTCCCCTGCGCTGCAAGGCTGTAATGCAAACCACTAAGCCACGGTGCCACCCTAGTAGTCATAGAGCTGCCCCAGTAGTGACTGGGCTATCGCCAAGTAGTCACAGCATTGCCCCAAGTAGCCACTGATGCTTCAGTAGCCAGTAGTCACAGAGTTACCCCCACTAGGTCTGCCCACACCTCTGCCCACAAGTACCCACCAATGCTCCAGTAGCATCATAGTGCTTCCCCCTTGCCCCAATAGCCAGTGCTGCCCCCAAGTAGTCACAGTGCTGCCCTCATGCTCCAGTAGCCACTTCTGCCCCAAGTGGCATCGGTGCTGCCCCCATGCCCGAGTAGCCAGTGTTCCCCCAGGTAGTCACAGAGCTGCTCCCATGCCCCAGTAGCTAGTGCTGCCGCCAATTAGTCCCAGTGCTGCCCCCATGTAGTCACAGCACTGCCCCATGCAACAGTTGCCAGTGCTGCCCAAATGTCCCAGTGGACAGTGCTCCCCCAGGTAGTCACAGAGCTGCCCTCATGTTCCTGTAGTCAGTGCTTCCCCCAGGTAGTCACAGTCTGCCCCCATGCCCCAGTAGCCAGTGCTGCCCGCAATTAATCACAGCATTGCCCCATGCAACATTAGCCAGTGCTGCCCCTATTTTCCAGTAGCCAGTCCTCCCCAGGTAGTCACAGAGCTGCCCCCATGTCCCAGTTGTCAGTGCTGCCCCCAGGTAGTCACAGAGCTGCTCCCATGCCCCAGTAGCCAGTGCTGCCCCCAGGGAGTCACAGTCTGCCCCTATGCTCCAGTAGCCAGTGCTGCCCTCAAGCAGTCAATGTGCTGCCCCCATGCAACAGTAGCCAGTCCTGCCCCAAGTAGTTACAGTCTGCCTATGCCCCAGTAGCCTCAGGATAGAGATCTGAGAATTCCGCCACTAAAGCAATATCGCTCAGATAAAGAAAATTATTGATAAAGTCTCTAAAGGAAGATGGGAAAAGTATTTGGGATGTAAATATCCAGTGTGGGTTCTAGAATATGAAAAGGTGTCCCTCTACACAGCTAGTTTTTTGGGAGGGGAAGGATAAGAAGGGAGGAATTGAGAAAAATAGAGAGCTGAAAGTAGGCCATCCATGATATTGGGGTATCTGGATGAGCTGTTTTCAGGTCAGACCACAAGGACAAAGGAAGAACCCTTTAAAATATCATCAACTTTTATGTTTTAGAGGAGTACCATAGAAATCTGACAGCATTTTGCCCCAGCAGAAATGAAGGGTTCTGAAAAATGGGTGTGAGGGGGCCCAGTCCTTGGGATAATAAAATCTTACCAAGCAAAGTGTCTCAAACCGCTGAGAATGTAGACACCAAAAGAGGATTCTTGAAATTGTGAGGGTCTATGAGAAGGTAAAAACCAGTGAAAGATGCGACTGATGTCAAGTGGCAAGCTTCTATCTTGTAATGAGATTGTCATTTTGAAATAGTTTTCTCGTGACACATTGTACTTCATGTTAGTTAAAAAAATGTTGGTGGTATGTTTTGCATTTGTTTATGAAAAAATCAGATATTTGGTGAAAATTTGGAAAAATTCTAAACTTTGAAATTCAAAATGTTCTACTTTTTCCACACATGAGTCATAACAACAAAAAACGTAATAACTAACATTCACCGAATGTCTACTTAATGCCTCTGTGGTTTTTTATACATAGTCTCATTTTTGTAAGATGTTATGGGGCTTTATACGTCAGGTGCAATTTTTCACATTTTCATTTTGAGAGGCCTAAATAAAAGTAAAACCCCATAAATAACCCCATTATAGAAACTACACCCTTCAACGTACATAAGACAACTTTTATGAAGTTTGTTAACCCTTTAATTGTTTTACAGGGGTTAAAACAAAATCGGATGCAATTTCAAAATTACATTTTTTTTGGCTAAATGATTGTGTTTTTCATAAAATGTACAAATTCTCAGTGGATAAAATACCAAAACGCTCCACAAAGTTTGAAACCCAATCTCTCCTGCGTATAACAATACCCCATATGTGGTGGTAACCTGCTGTATGGGCACACGCCAGGAAGGGAAGCTGCGCCATTCAGAGCAGATTATTCATTGTCACTTTAGCTGGCTACTGGCATAGGCAATACTGTAACTATTGGGGGCAGGACTGGCTACTGTGTGATGGGGGCGCACATTGTACTGCTTGAGGGCAGCACTGGCTACTGTGCATGGGGGGGGGGGGGGGAGCGCTTTGACTATTTGGGGACAGCACTGGCTCTACTGGAGCATAGGTGCAGACTGTGACTCCCTGGGGCAGCACTGGCTCACTGGGGCAGGGAGCGCATCTCGTGACTACTGGGGGCAGCACTGATAACCTGGACATGGGGGCAGCTCTTGACTACCTGGGAAGACTGGCTACTGGAAAATAGGGGCACACTGGCTAATGTTGCATGGGCAATGCTGTGATTATTGCGGGCAGCACTTGCTACTGGGCATGGTGGCAGACTGTGACTACCTGGGGGAAGCACTGATACTGGAACATGAGGCAGCTGTGACTACGGGGGAGCACTGTCCACTGGGACATTTGGCAGCACTGGCAACTGTTGCATTGGGCAGTGCTGTGACTACATGGGCGCACTGGGACTACTTGGCGCAGCACTAGCTACTGGGGCATGGAGCACTCTGTGGACTACCTGGGGGACACTGGCTACTCGGCATTGGGGCAGCACCGATGCCACTTGGGGCAAGTGGCTACTGGAGCATGAAGGCAGCACTGTGACTACTTGGGGGCAGCATTGGCTATTGGGGCAAGGGGGGAAGCACTATGATGCTAACTGGAGCATTGGTGGGTACTTGTGGGCAAGGTTTGGCAGACCTAGTGGGGGTAACTCTGTGACTACTGGCTACTGACGCACAGTGGCTACTTTGGGGCAATGCTGTGACTACTTGGCGATGCCAGTCAACTACTGGGGCAGCTCTATGACTACTAGGGTGGCACCGTGGCTTATGGTTGCATTACAGCCTTGCAGCGCAGGGGACCTGGGTTTTCAGTCCAAGGTTTTACATCTGCAAAGGGTTTGTATGTTTCCTCCGTTTTGGCGTGGGTTTCTCTTGGTCCTCCGGATTCCTCCCACCTCCAAAACATAGTGGTGGTTGATTAGATTGTGAGCCCCATTGTGGACAGGGACCGATTTGGCAACTCTGTGCCGATTAACTGTAAGTGCTGGTATTACACTTAGCTCACAATTCTGCACTCATACACATTACTGAGCTTTATTTAGGTTCTGTTTTCACGTACTTTTTACATTCTGTATATTTTTTCTGGTTTTTTTCTGTTTTCATGTTACTTTTACATGTCTTTATATGTTTTTATACATGTCTATAGATATATATGAAGAAACACTGGTAGCAGCAATCCCAAAACAAAGTTATATTCAAGCCTGTAATCTCAAGCCGTGAAGAAGGCAGTAAGCTGGCTCCAGTTATACGGGCCGAATTGCTCTTGGCACATGTCAGTACTTTTGCTTCACATTACCTCGGAGTGCTGCCATTTTCTTTATTTTAATTTACATATTTTACATGCCTTCATGAATAAAGGGTTGTCCAGCTTGTATATTTTTACTCATGGAGTGGAGGCTACCAGTTTACTATATAATAATCAACTACTTATTTATATAGCGCACACATATTACACAGCGCTGCACAAAGCTGTCAAATGGTCCCTGGTCCCCATGGGCTCACAATCTAAACAACCTAACAGTAGTTTTGAGTGTGGGGGAACCGAGGACCCAGAGGAAAACCCACGCAACACGGAGAGAACATACAAACTCTTTGGCATATGTTGACCTGGGTGGATTCGAACCCAGGACCCAGTGCTGCAAGACAGAGGTGTTACTCCCCCTTTGGCGCTCTTGTCCAGCACTGTGCCTCCCATCTGTATGTATATTTAGCGTTCCCTCCACAGCCTCTGCCTACAGCCCTCTAATTATGGATGGCACTGTAGTGGGTCAATAGCCTAGGGTAGTGGGGCTAGTTTAGTTGACTTAGGGTTATTGGGGCTTGTGTTAGTTGGTTAGGGTTAGAGGGCACATTTAGGTTCCTGGTGGTTACGTTCCCATGCTGGGTTTGAATGACTTTAGAAACCCAATCCCACACAGTGGGGAGGACTTTCTTTTTACAACCATGTAGTGCTCATTCCTATCGCAAGCATGCATTGTAAATGTAGGGTGATAGAGCAAAACTCTTCTCCACTGGTGGAATAGTGATCCCAAACGTAATTCAAATGAAGATGTTAAACACAGCCAGAGGTTGCATCTGGTGCAATTTAATGCTTGGGCAAAACGCTTCCAACACAGGTGTTCTGTAAGTTGCAACATGTGTTTTGTCTTTTAACAATAATAGTTATACTAACAATGTCCAACCCACACACATTCTGCAAACACATGGGGGCACATTTACTTACCCTCCATCAAGTTCCTCGTCCGGAATGTCAACGGAATGCACATCTGTTCAAGAAGATTGTGCGCCTGATACCTGCATGGCCACGTCCCCGACAGTTGTCGGAGTTCACCTTCTTCTTCCTAAGGCATAAAGTGCTTGGTTGCGACAGAATTTAAAGTTAAATCCCGTGCTCAGTCCGAATCGTTGATTGTCCGGCGGCCCACCCCCCGACTTCTGGCGCATGAAAGCCGGCGCCGATATGCCAAAATCCGATCACGTGCGACACAATCCCCTTCTCTGGACCCTTAGCAAATAAGCTAGGAGTTTCATATTTTGTCTCAGATGAGTCAAGTTTAGAGTCTGAAGGGAGTGTCATTCACTGTTTTGTCTACAGAACTTTGTGAGCTACAAACCGAGATATGGGGCACATTTACTTACCCGGTCCGTCGCGATCCAGCGGCGGGTTCTCCGCGCTGATTCGGGTTCTGCTGGGATTCACTAAGGTCCGTGCGCCGATATCACCCATGTTTCGCTGCTGCGCCGAGGTCCGCCGAAGTTCACCTGCTTTTTTCTGGTGTATGTGAGAGCTTGCGACACAAATGGCTTTTTAAATTCCGCGTTTTTTCCGAATCCTTCGGGTTATCCGGTGGCCACGCCCCCCCCATTTCTGTCGTGCGAAAGTCGGCGATTGCGCCAAAAATCTATCGCGTGCGCCACAATCCCGTGAAATACAGCGCAAAGCGGAAATATTCGGGAAAAACCTGACGGATTCGCGGCTGCGGACCCTTAGTAACGGCCCCATAGTTATTTTAAAAAATGCGAACTGCGATTAAAATTTAGTTCCTGCCTTTTTTTAAACTGCCTAACACTCCAAAAGTCCCCGGTTCGTGATATTCGCATAGATACACCAAACATAAGCGGAAATTTGTGTTCTCCTCGGATTATCACACCTTGGACCATAAATGGGTTGGCTCCCCATGCTCCAGTTCTCTTGTCTTTGAACTTATCCTGCCTCCTCTCTGGTCATTGTGGTATTACACTTATGAAGATGTGGAAGACAGAAAGTTTTATTGACCATTCCTCAGTACTCCACAGTTAATGGTTAAATAAATGGTGTTGAAAATGGAAATTGCTATGCATTAAGCATGGGTGGATTATATGGGGTGAAGGAGTGGATACCAGAACCCTCCCAAGGTTAAAGGGGAGCAGATCTCCGGACCTAACCCCTTCCGACATTGATGTACTATACTCATGGCGGAGGTGCAAAATGCATAATAGTATTCATGCTCAGGTGCAGGCTCCTTAAGGAGGCGGCGGCAGAAGCTGCGGGTGTCGGCAGTATATGATGCCGACACCCGCCTCTAACACCCGCAATCGGGATTTCTCCGATCGGAGGTGTTAACCCTCAGGGGCATTTAATGTGAATCGGACCCCCCGCGACGCTTACCGGGGGGTCCGCTGCTCCGATTGCAGCCCCGGGACTGGCAGTGCCCGGGGCTGCGTGATCTTCTTCCTGGTAGCCGTGGCTGTGACACACTGAGCATGCACAGTGTACATCTGTATTACACTGTATTAGGTGAAGAATAGCTTGAACAAACGATCAGAGGACCGCTTGTTCAAGCTAACTGTAAAGGTAAGAAAAAAATTAAAAACACTAATTAAACACCTTTTAATAAAAAGAATAATTAAATAAAATTAAAGTCCCCTAAACACAAACATTCCCTATACACATCTATAAAGTAAAAAAAACTGAAAATCACCAAACACCCCCACATATTGGTATCGCCGCTCGTAACAATCTGTACAATAGTAAGAAACATTATTGGACCCGTATGGTGAACGCCGTAAAAACGAACCCGAAAACTAACCAAAAATGTGAATTTTTCATAAAATCCCATCACAAAATGTTCCAAAAAGTGATCAAAAAAAGTTATGTGCACCAAATGGTACCACTGAAAAGGACAACTCATACGTAAAAATAAGCCCTAAACCAGCTCTGTTAACCAAAAATAGTTAAAGTTATATCTCCGAAAAGATGGCTTAAAAAAACCTATATAATGAGGTATCACCACGATATAAAAACCTATATAATGAGGTATCACCGTAATCGTAGTGATCTCTAGAATAAAGATAATATAGTAATTTTTAGTGTACGGTGTACGACCCCAAAAAGATACAAAAAAAGAAACCCAAATTGACAATTTTCTTTTCCTCCACACATTAAGAGTTAATAAAATTGATCAAAAGCTACGACCCACTAAAATTAAGTATTTGTAAGTGCATCTCAGTCCCAAAATAAGCCCTATATGTCCAAATGCAAAAAAAGATTGTGTAGCCATTATAAAGTGACAATGAATATCTGCTCTGAATGGCGCAGCTTCCCTTCCTGGCGTGTGCCCATACAGCAGGTTACCACCACATATGGGGTATTGTTATACGCAGGAGAGATTGGGTTTCAAACTTTGTGGAGCGTTTTGTATTTTATCCACTGAGAATTTGTACATTTTATGAAAAACACAATCATTTAGCCAAAAAAAATGTAATTTTGAAATTGCATCCGATTTTGTTTTAACCCTGTAAAACAATTAAAGGGTTAACAAACTCATAAAAGTTGTCTTATGTAGTTGAAGGTGTAGTTTTCTATAATGGGGTATTTATGGGGTTTTACTTTTATTTAGGCCTCTCAAAATGAAAATGTGAAAAATTGCACCTGACGTATAAAGCCCCATAACATCTTACAAAAATGAGACTATGTTATAAAACCACAGAGGCATTAAGTAGACATTCGGTGAATGTTAGTTATTACGTTTTTTGTTGTTATGACTCATGTGGGAAAAAGTAGAACATTTGATTTCAAAGTTTAGAATTTTTCCAAATTTTCACCAAATATCGATTTTTTCATAACAAATGCAAAACATACCACCAACATTTTTTAACTAACATGAGTACAATGTGTCACGAGAAAACTATTTCAAAATGACAATCTCATTACAGATAGAAGCTTGCCCTGACATCAGTCGCATCTTTCACTGGTTTTTCCTTCTCATAGACCCTCACAATTTCAAGAATCCTCTTTGGTGTCTACATTCTCAGCGGTTTGAGACACTTTGCTGGTAAGATTTTATTATCCCAAGGATGGGCCCCTCAACCCATTTTTCAGAACCCTTCATTTCTGCTGGGGCAAAATGTGTCAGATTTCTATGGTACTCCTCTAAAACATAAAGTTGATGATATTTTAAAGGGTTCTTCCTTTGTCCTTGTGGTCTGACCTGAAAACAGCTCATCCAGATACCCCAAATCATGGATGGCTACTTCAGCTCTCTATTTTTCTCAATTCCTCCCTTCTATCCTTCCCCTCCCAAAAAACTAGCGTGTAGAGGGACACCTTTTTCATATTCTAGAACCCACACTGGATATTTACATCCCAATACTTTTCCCATCTTCCTTTAGAGACTTTATCAATAATTTCTTTATCTGAGCGATATTGCTTTAGTGGCGGAATTCTCAGCTCTATCCTGAATAACATAATTTAGAGATCAACTTTATTTACAAAATAATATCACAATAAATATGTTTTTCTTTTTATAACTGTAATGCTTCACTTTTTTGTTGTGATAGTCGTGTATTAGACATCCAATCTGAACAGCATGTCCGTTACATAGGTTTGTTTTATATTGCAATCAATTTTTCAAATTTAACGCATTCTTTATTTTAAATGTGGATAATCAATTAATACATGAACATCCCATGTGAAAAGTTATCATTCTCATGTATACATTCTAATACCTGGTACTTTTATCACAATGTCTTCAGAGTATACTCAAAGCTCTCAGAAAAATGTTTAATGGGTTGTTCCCACACAAATTGCATAAAGCTGATTCAATTCTGTTTAAGGTCCCCTAATAATTTGGGTCTTAAAAAAAATTCTTAACTTCCAATTTAAAAATCTAAAAATTGATTAGTTTCACCACAGGATAAACAAACTCTAAGTCACTTCAGAATTTGACCTTTCTTCTTCACATGTTTGGTCTTTTCTGGCTGACCCAGTCCATTGCACTCCAATCTCTCACAGTACCTCTCAGTTAAGAGGAGAATCGCAAGCAAGGAGGATGTTTGGTTTAAATTCGCATGACTCTCCCTTCCAGGCTCTTTAGCTTCCCTTTTAGGCAATCCCATTTCCATCAGAGTTCAAGCTTCGTTTGCTTTCGTTTTTTAATTTATAGTTGGGAGACGATGCAAATATGGATCCAAACGTAACTTTTAATACATAAAGTAATAAAAAAGGAGGAAAGATACACTTTCGATAAAAAAAAAATTTCAACCATCAATATTCAATACGGCTAAATTGCATAAATATAAAAAAGATGAGGAAAGTGCTTACCTCATAAGAAAAGACATAAAACAGGACAGGATTTTGTATGTTTTTTTGTTTTGATAGATCGCATCTGTTAAAGGGAAACTACACTGTGTGGGGGTTCCGATGGCATACGGCACCAGCTCAGGTGGCTGGTGCGGAGCTTATTTTAGTTAGTGTTTTAAACGCCGGTAGTCGCGGTTTTTAAAACACTTTTTTTTAAACTTTATTAGCCGGGCGCAAGCAGGTTACGCGCTTCGGCGTTTACCATCGCGCGGCTCGTCATTCACTTCCTATGTATCCGCGCGCACGGTAAGGAGCGCGAGCGCGTCCTGCCTGCGCCGGCTGTATTAAAGTTTTAAAAGTGTTTAAACCGCGATACCGGTTTTAAAACCTAACAAAATAAGCTCCGGCACCACTCACCCGAGCTCTGGTGCCCGGTAGTTTGCCATCGGAAACTGCCACTACCAGTGGTAGGTTCCTTTAAGTTTTACAATATAAAAGCTCTGGAGCGTCTATTAGGGCCTTGTGTGGGGTAGTATATAGATATGTACTGTAATCGACAATTAATGGGTTTTAAGAGTCATGAAAAGAGGTAGAGTCTCCTGGACTGAGGCAGGAGCCTAATCCTACTAAACTATACGATCCTGTTAATGGCCCTAGTACTAACCTCGGAACCAGCTTACCACCCCGACAGGAACCTGTCCCTATAAATTGTTGACACTGTTATTACACTAACTTGGTCAACAGTCCCATGGTAAACGTGTGTTCTAGTATTTTGGCCCCGACACGCATGTTTGCCCTGTGGCTCGTCAGGGACACCACAAGAAAACCCCACAGCAAAGAAGAGGACAAAGTAATGAGGGAATGCAAGTTTATAATGACAGCGAGGTTGCAATGTAGGTTCTAGTCCTGAGTTGGACCGAAGCACTATATGGTTTACAGCCAATGGTGTTTGTGTAACTTGACATCTAGAATAAAAAAGAGTGTGCTCTGTGAGTTTAGAAACTCCACTCACCTGTCCTGGCCCCCTGTTGCTGGCTGCAACTCTGAATTACGGGTGGTGTGCTGAAGCATATGGGGGTGTGGTTTGTTAACCAGTCATCAGAGTGGACTCGGTGATGGCTAAAAGAGTAAAAGGTGGAAGTGTCCAACGTCCAACTGGAAAGTGCGGTCCATTGTTGATGTGTCGTACCCATGACCCGGGCCCCTTATGGGTTTTGCTGATGTCAGAACTATCATGAGGGTCCCAGAGTGGTGGTAGTCAATATGGTATGGTAAACACTGGTACAAGGTGGATGCAATGTAATGGTAAAAAAAATGATGGTATATGGACGTTTATGGTTGGATTTCTGTAGATGGCTTCTGGTGGTTCCTCTGGTATGGTAACTTGTTTGCTCTGCATGTAATTGTGTGTACTGATGGTTCTTTAGGATTGGCCACTGCACTATACTGTGGTCTGGTAGGATGGTTGGATGGGTTGTGCCAATGACTGGTAATCCTTTGGTTGGTTAGCCTGGTCCTGGTTTAATGGTCTTTCTCCTGACCCCACACCCTACCTGTCTGCTTTGCACACTTGCCTGCGGGATGTGGTAGCCGTGGCTTGACACACTGAGCATGCACGTGTACATCTGATTACACTGTATTAGGTGAAGAATAGCTTGAACAAACGATCAGAGGAACCGCTTGTTCAAGCTAACCTGTAAAAGTAAAGAAAAAAAAGTTAAAAACACTAATTAAACACACTTTTAATAAAAAGAATTAATTAAATAAAATTAAAGTCCCCTAAACACAAACATTCCTATACACATCTAATAAAGTAAAAAAAACTGAAAATCACCAAAACCCCCACATTTGGTATCGCCGCGTCCGTAACAATCTGTACAATAAGTAAGAAACATTATTGGACCCGTATGGTGAACGCCGTAAAAACAGAACCCGAAAAACTCACCAAAAATGTGAATTTTTCATAAAATCCCATCACAAAAATGTTCCAAAAAGTGATCAAAAAAAGTTATGTGCACCAAAATGGTACCACTGAAAAGGACAACTCATACGAAAAAATAAGCCCTAAACCAGCTCTGTTAACCAAAAAAAATAAAGTTAAAGTTATATTCCGAAAAGATGGCTAAAAAAACCTATATAATGAGGTATCACCACGATATAAAAAACCTATATAATGAGGTATCACCGTATCGTAGTGATCTCTAGAATAAAGATAATATAGTTATTTTTAGTGTACGGTGTACGACCCCAAAAAGATACAAAAAAGAAACCCAAATTGACAATTTTCTTTTCCTCCACACATTAAAGAGTTAATAAATGTGATCAAAAGCTACCGACCCACTAAAATTAAGTATTTGTAAAGTGCATCTCATGTCCCAAAAAATAAGCCCTTATATGTCCAAATTGCAAAAAAGATTGTGTAGCCATTAGCTGCCCCCCAAGTTGTCACAGAGCTGCTCCCATGTCCCAGTATTCAGTGCTCCCATGTCCCAGTATTCAGTAGTCACAGAGCTGCCTCCATGCCCTAGTAGCCAGTGCTTCCAGTCTGTCGAAGAGCCAGTTCTGCCAGTACGGACGGTAGACAATACGTTTCTTGCTTTATTTTAGGTGGGCAGGGGGAGTTGAATAAAGAACTGTAAGTTGATTTGCACTACGTGCCTCTTTGTAATCCCTGGATCAGGTTAATTTACCATCACAAGCTCCCCATGCTTCATCATCCAGGGACTTACCCCTACATACACCTCAGAGTGGCCCCAGGGAGAAACCTATTGGATCCCTCCATATTTCTTGCACACACTACCTGCTGGAGACCTGCCAGGCTGTAGGCCCGTTCTCCGGGCTCAATACCAAGCACTGTGACGATAGTGTGCCCAAGGCCACATAAGCCAGCGACTCCGGTATTCTGGCCCCGGCTGTCTACAGCCACTGAAGAAAGACTAGGCCCCCGGTGGGGGATGTTGCAAAAATACAGCATATACACATCACAGATACAGCATATATACATCACATGTATGTTATATACATATTATACTGTAAAATGTGCAGCATAATATGTATATAATGCTATAAGTGCACATCCTCCACTCTTTAGAGTCATCTATGGGGCCGGGGCATACGGCTGCTATGACGGCCTCCACTGTAGTTACGCCCCCGGTATGACTCCACAGTTCAAAACTACTCCAGTAAGCTGCAAAAATACAGCATATACACATCACAGATACAGCATATATACATCACATGTATGTTATATACATATTATACTGTAAAAGGTGCAGCATAATATGTATATAATGCTATAAGTGCACATCCTCCACTCTTTAGAGTCATGTTGGAGGCCGGGGCCCCATAGCAGCTGCTATGACGGCCTCCACTGTTGTTACGCCCCCGGTATGACTCCACAGTTCAAAACTACTCCAGTAAGCATGATTTATCTGATGCTAAATATGACTGTGGAGTCTAACTCTAAACTTGTCTATTCACAAACACTTCTTGTACATCCCCCTCATGTATTTAACAGACTATCCTATCAAGTTAAAGTCTAACATTTCATAAATACATCCAAAGTAAAAATTGTTCTGATATATTAAAGGGGTTTTCCCACGAACACAAGTTAGGCCCTATCTGCAGGATAGGGCCTCACTTGCTGATAGGTGGGGGTCTCAGTGATAAGACCCCCACAGATCACAAAAATGAGGGGTCCCACATCAGAGTAACTCTGACGGAGCGATTTCGTGATCTCTGAGACCCCCACAAGTTAGGCCCTAACTTGTGTTTGTGGGAAAACCCCTTTAAGCTGTTCAACAGAACATAACTGCAAAAATTGACCTGGACAATCAGGTACCAATGACCCTTGGTCATAAAGGGGTTAATGTGGTTATTGGTGCCAATGCAAAATGCAGTCCACATAATCATGATCAGTAAATATTTATTAACACAGCATATTTTTGATCCAATTTAGTGTAGTAAGTCAGAAAAGATAAAACTTGTTGCTTTTCTCCCATTGGTAGAAGAAAAAGCTTCAGTCTTTGCATTCCATTGAAATGTATAATTTTTATAGAAAAACGTGCTGTTGTGGGTGTTGTTCACTTATAATACTGTGCATTTAGTAACAATATAAGGTTCATATACATCTGCTACTACTCCTTTAAATACCACACTAAAAACAAGTTCCTCCAAGATAGAAGAATGAGGTCAACGCTGTGAGGAGATTCCATTACTATGTAGGGTCATCCCGGGACTTCAAGTAAATGACCACTAGATGGCGACAAAATCTACAACTAGTGACAGGCAGGATAGAATTACTACTAACTGCACATGTAGGGGGAGTGCAATGTGTGTTTATGTACACAAACAGAAAGCTAGAGACAAAGTTCAACCTGTGCCTCGTATACAATGAAATGCATCAATGTGAAGCATTATGGCGTGTAAGCTCCTCATGTAACAGTAGGCCGTGTGTGGATTCACGTGTGATCGTGTAGCTGCCGGCTGCCTGGTGTTTATGTGGAGCTCTACAGGCGGGAAATCCCTTCCCAGCAGCGCCCTTTCTGGTGTCAATGGAATGGATGTTGCTTTGGTTGCTGCTGCCGCACTGCTAACACTTCCTGCAGTCATCTGCGGCCAATGCTATTGATTGTATCCATCTCCATTCGTTCACAGAGCCTGACGCCGCTCAGTCTGGCAGGGAGGAGTCTTGCCATGAAAGGGAGACTGGGGTGGGGGGATGTTCATAAACAAAACGCTGAGAAAGAGGGAAAGTTGAAAAAAAAGAGAGGAGGGGGAATCCCCCAGGCTGCCACCTTCTTTGGGGGTCTAGGTGCTATTTTTTATGAATGAACTGCATGCCAGTGACAAGTTATTAAGCGTTGTTAGTGTTGTGGCGCTGGGGAAGGGAGAGGCCAAAAGCCGTCTGAGGTAAAAAGCCCTTTTATGTAGGACACAGGATACACTTAGCTGAAGTAGTAGTCTCACAGCCTGGCATGTAAACTCTGAAGGCTCTCCATTATCCCTCCCCTCTCCCATTCACAAGAAATGCACTTCTGGGCTTCACTGCTTTCAGTACCTTCTCTTCATTTATGCATTAAGAGGCGTTCTGAGGAAAATAACCTTTAATGCAAATAATTGCCAGAGAAATAGGCATCAAGGCGAGCAGGTTGAAGTATGATTTAAAGGGTTAAAAAAGTCTGGACACCTCAGTGCGCGTTCACGCGTTGTGTTTTGTTTGCATTAACGCTTCCAAAAGCATCAGAGCAGCTAAGAAGAGATTTGCCTAATTACACTGCTGTCATCATTGCGTTTACAAAACAAATCAACAGAATGTTAATGCATGTTAACGCGTTGTTAATACACAAGTTAAAATCACGTTAACGCGTGCGTTTTGTAAACGCAATGGCGACAGCAATGTCATTAGGCAAATCTCTGCTTAGCTGTTCTGATGCTTGTGAAAACACATGCGTTGAGGCCAATGACACACAATTTTTGTTGCGTTTTTTTCATTGCGTTTTTGCATCCTTGAAAAACTTGTCATATTTGCATACTGTGGGTACAGTGGGTTTTAGATTAAAGGGTCTTAACTTGGCGGTTTCTAACCTGTGATTTTTTTCTGTGTTTTTGAGGTACATTTCTTTTTAATTTATTCGAAGCATTTGTAATTTTTGAAAACACATGCATTTTCAACACGTTCGAAAACAGCAGAAACGTGACGCCACGTGTGTCACGGCCTAGGATGAAGACACACGTGGCGTTTTAGTCCGTTTTGGCCGTTTTAAGTTCACAGCAGAACACCCGTGGAGCCAGTCATAAAGCGACGCAAGCGAAGGGAGTCTCGTTTTAGTTAGCACCTTTTACATAGTTAAAACCATGCGTTTTTTACGATCTGAAACGCGCTAACTAAAAAGGCCCAAAAACGGCCTAAAACTCCACGTGTGTCTTCACCCTGAGGCCGGCGCCACACAGGGCGCTTTGTCTGCGCTGCAAACGCAAACGCAGACAAAGTCGCCGGCCCACGGGCGGGCCTCGGCCCGATCGCATCGGCGTTCTATGAAACGCCTGCGATCGGGAACGAGCGGACCGGTGTTTCGCGTTAAATTAAACGCAAAACCGGCGGCTACGTTTCCGATCGCAGGCGTTTCCACAGAAACGCCGATGCGATCGGGCCGAGCCCGCCCGTGGGCGCGACTTGCTGCGTTTGCGTTGCAAGCGCAGACAAAGCGCCCTGTGTGGGCGCCGGCCTAAGGGTGAAGACACACGTGGCGTTTTTGGGCCGTTTTTATAAGTGCGCATTCAGATCTTAAAACAGCATGCGTAAAAACGCATCCGTTTTGGCCGTTTTTATTGCGCAATTTCAGAAAAACGGACAAAAACGCATCGGTTTTTAAAAAACGGATGCTTTTTTAACGCATGCATTTTTAACGATCTGAAACGCACTTAGTAAAAACGGCCCAAAACGCCATGTGTGTCTTCACCCTAAAGCCCACGTGTGTCTTCACCCGACGCTAGCGCACAGGTGGCTGTCCTCGCCGAACGCACAGCGTTTCCAGAGAAACGCTGCGATCGGTTCTATCAATCGCATGCGTTTCCCTGGAACATGTGCGTTTGCGCCGAGGACCTCCCCCGTCGCTAACGTCGGTTATGACGTGGGCGCACGGGTGTCTTCTGCTGTGAAAAACAGCCCAAAATGGCCTAAAAACGCCACGTGTGTCTTCACCCTCTCAGCTGAAGTTGCATTCACACGTTCCAGAAGGCCGGCGGCACACGTGACTTTTTGAACCCGTTTTTGGCAGTTTTTAAGCAGTCCGTTAAAAAACACTACGTTGAAACGCATCCATTTTTGACCGGTTTTGCCAATTATCTTAATTAAAACAGATCAAAAACGGATGCGTTTTCAAAAAACGCATGCGTTTTCAAAAAACGCATGTGTTTTTTAACGGACTGCTCTAAAACGGCCCAAAAACGGGTTCAAAAAGCCACGTGTGCTGCCGGCCTTCTGGAACGTGTGAATGCAACTTCAGCTGAGAAGAGGAGCTTTGCCTAATTACATTGCTGTCAGCATTGCGTTTTACAAAAGGCGTGCTTTACGCCAGTGACACACCTGGCATTTTTATTGCTTTTTCAAACACATTGGGGGACATTTACATAAAGTGTCGGTGTCTCCATTGGCTTTGTTACCGACCTGCTCTCGGTAAGAAGATACACATTTAAATTGAGTAGCTGTGCAGATAAAGTTCTGGCGCCGAGACCATTTTCTGTCCCTGGGACCAAAATATGTCTAGCACCAGAAAGGTGTCCAACATCAGAGAAAGGCAACAGTGCAATAGCACTGTTTTGTGTCCCTGTAAGACCAAATTCTTTTGGTCTACTTTACGCCAGTTTACAGCGTCCAAAAATGGCTGTGACACATTAATTGTGTCTGAGTTTCCCACTCCGCCAAGCCACGCCCCTTTTCAGAGAAGAGTCGGAGCAGGCGGAAAAGTAATTTTTTCTGTCCCGAAGCTAATAATAGGTAGGAGAGACAGGAAGATGCGGTGAAAGCGCCACAAAAACTGGCGAAACACCATAGTAAATGCCCCCATTGAAAGCAAATGCGTTTTTCACACATGTTTGTTTGCGTTTTTAAAAACTCAATGCGTGAATTCACACACAGCTTTTAAACTGCCTTTTAAAAGCAACTCGGTGTAAACTAAAAACTGTAATGCTGGGCGCGGACAGCGTCTCTTGTATCATATATCTCTCTACATGTTTCGCACTAGCTGGTCTGTGGGATCTGACCTACTTGGATTTTTGATTAGATGTGAGGCATCCTTGAAAAATGTTAAGAAATGGGCAAAGCATATCCGCTATATGGCTGTGTCTGCTCATAGCACCTGTTTTAAGTTAGAAAGGACAAAACAGATGCACCAGAAAACACAGCCAGTTCCACTCCAATTAGATATTTTTATGTCCGGAATCACTTGGTAAAGCTGGAGTCTAATAATCCTGATGTCTATAATCCTTTAACATGTTTTGTGAGAATAAAATTTGGTAAATAAGAAACCGCTTCAGCCGAATTAGAAAACTGGGTGAACAAGGAACCAACTCAGCAAGGTCTCTTGTATTGTGCAGCCTCCAGCGGCGCCAAGCACAGCCCCCTCCTTCCCCATCACTGAGGTTAAATTAGGTAATGCAATATATCCGCCTTCCTTTCACTCTCGACCTCTCTGTGCTTCCCAACATGCTTGAGACCAGGTTATCGCACTCTAGCAAGATTGTACATGAAACAGTGTAATGTTTCTTCCCACAGAGGTGTTGTTGCAATAGTGAGTATTCTAAATAAAGTTATTGAAAAGAACAGAAATTGAAACTATCTTTCAGTCAGTCAGACCAATGCATATAAAAAGTGTACATACATTGTAGGAGGATAGAATAAAAGAGGAGGTGGCTGTACCAACAATGCATTTGCTGCTTTAGTTCCATGAATGATTTTAACAAAAAAATCTTGCAGACTGCCACCACCAACCAAAGTATTTTGTCAGGAAATTTTATTTAAATGCTATTAAAATGCTTTTTTTCCCCATCACAAATTGCAAAATCACATGTAGCGTTCATAATGTGCCGATCAGCTGACCTGTACTATTGAGTGCAACTTTCAATACTGTTTTTGTGGCTAATTGTGTGGCTCTTCAAATCTCTATTTTAGCAATATGTATATTTTTAATGTTGTAACTTTGCTGGATGCCATATACTGTTAAAAAAAAAAAAAAACAGGCACAAGCTAGAGGCCACCTTTGACCTTGGCTTAACTTTGTAACAGACTGTCCTTAAGCATTGATAAATAGTGTCACACAGCTGGGACTGACAAATGTAAGGATGGGCAGTCTCAAAAATATGTTGCAGCTGTTCAATAAATATTGCACTGGTCACCTGAGACAGTTTTCAGGACAAATTTCCTGTGTGTGTAGCTTTGAACACTGATATATCTGCCTTAAAATACTTGTGCGTAAAAATGGGCTCTAAGAAAAAAAATTACAACTTATATGAATGCTATTTGATTTCTGTGATATGCAAACTTGGTAAAATCGGGGGAACTTACAAAACACACAGATTTTTTTGGCAGGTTATTACAATTGACATGATTATTTAATAAGTTTTGGCAAACTGAATGCAAGGAAAGCAAAATGCTAAATATTTTAAAGGATGCGAAAGAAAAAAAACTATGCTTCTAGTGTTACATAATGGGTAATTCAATTTTTCCCCATTAAACTACAAGCCCAGGGGTGTTAAACTCATTTTCAGAGGGGTCACATCAGACTCGTGGTTGCCTTAAAGGGGCCTGAATGAATTTTATAATGCATAAATGACATATATTACTGTATCTACACTAGCTATTTGTAGTCACATTTATATAGCCTTACCATTACAATCCATTACAAGCCATTTAAAGGCAACCCTAAAGTTGAACATATTATTAAATATAACCCCTTTCCGACATTTACGTAATAGTACTGCATCGGGAGGTGCGTTCCCTCAAAATGCAGTACTATTACGTCATGCTTCTGGCCCCGGCTCCTGAACGGAGCCGGGGCCAGAAGCTGCGGGTGTCAGCTATATATTATAGCTGACACCTGCCTCAACACCGCGATCGGAGATTTCGAGATGCCGCGGCGTGTTAGGGGGAATTTAAAGTGAATCAGACCCCCCGCGGCGCTTACCGGGGGGTCCCTGCTCCGATCACAGCCCCGGACTGCCGGGCCCGGGGCTGCGCGATCCTCCTTCCTGTAGCCGGTCCGTGCCTTCTGACAGACCGGCTGTAACACACGAGCATGCGCAGCATGCTCATGTGTTACATTACACAGTGTAACACATCTATATTACACTGTGTAATGTGAAGAATAGCTTGAACAAGCGATCCGGTGGATCGCTTCTTCAAGCTTACCTATAAAAGTAAATAAAAAAGTTAAAACATTAAATAAAAACTTTTTGAATAAAATAATTAATTAAATAAAGTTAAAGTCCCCTAAACACAATATTCCCTATACACATGCAATAAAGGGAGAAAAACACAAAATCGCCAAAAAAACCCAATATTTGGTATCGTTGCGTCCGTAACAATCCGTACAATAACTCAGAAACATTATTGGACCCGCTGGTGAACGCTGTAAAAACAAAACCCGAAAACATGGCAAAATGGTACCACTGAAAAGGACAACCATACTTAAAAATAAGCCTAAACCAGCTCTGTTAACCAAAAAATATTAAAGTTATATCTCCGAAAAGATGGCGATATAAAAACCTATATAATGAGGATCACCGCGATATAAAAACGTATTAAATGAGGTATCACTGTAATCGTAGTGATCTGTAGATATAAATTATATAGATTTTTAGTGTACGGTGTACGACCCCCAAAAATACAAAAGAAAGGAAACAAAATTGACAATTTTCTTTTCACCCATACATTCAAGAGTTAATAAACCTCATCATTAGCTAATGACCACTAAAATGAAGTATTTGTAAAGTGATTCATGTCGCAAAAAATAAGCCCTTAAATGTCCAAATTGCCCAAAAATAAAAGATTGTATAGCCAATAAAAGTGACATGCATAATCTGCTCGAATGGCGCAGCTTCCCTTCGATGCCCTGGTGTGTGCCATACAGCAGGTTACCACCACATATGGGGTATTTTTAGAAGCGGGAGGGATTGGGTATCAAATTGTGGAGCGTTTTGGTATTTTATCCACTGAGAATTTGTACATTTTTTGAAAAACACATTAATTTAGCAAAATAATTTCCCTTTCAAAATGATCCGATTTTGTTTCTAACCTGTAAAAAAAATTAAAGGGTTAACAAATTCATAAAGTTGTTTACGTGCGTTTAGGGGTATAGTTTCTATAATGGGGAAATTTATGGGTTTTATATTTAGGCTTCTCAAGTGATTTGAAACCAGAGCAGTCCCTCATGCAGGATTTTGCGTTTTTATGAAATGTGAAAAATCGCACCTAACATTCAAAGCCCATAAACATCCTACAAAAAAAGACTAAGCATAAAAAACGTCACACATAAAGAAGACATTCGGTGAATGTTAGTTATTAAGTATTTTTGTGGTTATGACTATGTATGGAAAAAGTAGAACCTTTTGAAGTTTGAAAATCAAGAATTTTTCCAAATTTTCACCAAATATCTCATTTCTCATAATAATGCACAAACATACCACCAAAATTTTTCAACTAACATGAAGTACAAGTGTCACGAGAAAACTTTCAACACGTTCGAAAACAGCAGAAACGTGACGCCACGTGTGTCACTGGCCTTAGGGTGAAGACACACGTGGCGTTTTCAGTCCGTTTTTAGTTCACAGCAGAAGACACCTGTGGCGCCACGTCATGACGCGACGCTAGCGCACAGGGGGAGGTCCTCGGCGCAAACGCGCATGCGTTAAACCGATCGCATGCGTGTTCGGGCCGCTAGCGTTGCAGTATGAACGGACGCCTAGCGGTATGTGTGACCACGGCCTAAGGGTGACTTTACGCCAGTTTACAGCGTCCAAAAATGGCTGTGACACATATTAATTGTGTCTGAGTTTCCACTCCGCCAAAGCCACGCCCCTTTTCAGAGAAGAGTCGGAGCAGGCGGAAAAAGTAATTTTTTCTGTCCCCGACAGCTAATAAATAGGTAGGAGAGCAGAAGATGCGGTGAAAGCGCCACAAAACTGGCGGAAACACCATAGTAAATGTCCCCCATTGAAAGCAAATGCGTTTTTCCACATGTTTGTTTGCGTTTTTAAAAACTCAATGCGTGAATTCACACACAGCTTTTAAACTGCCTTTTTAAAAGCAACTCGGTGTAAACTAAACACTGTAATGCTGGGCGGCGGACAGCGTCTCCTTGTATCATATATCTCTCTACATGTGTACCATGGATTTTTGATTAGATGTGAGGCATCCTTGAAAACATGTTAATAGAAATGGGCAAAGCATATCCGCTATATGGCTGTGTCTGCTCATGCACCTGTTTTAAGTGTAGAAAGGACAAAACAGATGCACCAGAAAACACAGCCATGTTCCACTTCCAACTTAGATATTTTTATGTCCGAAATCACTTTAGTAAAGCTTGGAGTCTAATACTCCTGATGTCTAATAATCCTTTAACATGTTTTGTGAGAATAAAATTTAGGTAAATAAGAAACCAGCTTCAGCCCTGAATTAGAAACTGGGTGAACAAGGAACCAACTTCAGCAAGGTCTCTTGTATTGTGCAGCCTCCAGCGGCGCCATGCACAGCCCCCTCCTTCCCCATCACTGAGGTTAAATTAGGTAATGCAATTATATCCGCCTTCCTTTCACTCTTCGACCTCTCTGTGCTTCCCAACATGCTTGAGACCAGGCGTCTATCGCACTCTAGCAAGATTGTACATGAAACATGTGTAATGTATTCTCTTCCCACAGAGGTGTTGTTGCAATAGTTGAGTATTCTAAATAAAGTTTATTGAAAAGAACAGAAATTGTAAACTATCTTTCAGTCAGTCAGACCAATGCATATAAAAAGTGTATCCATACATTGTAGGAGGATAGAATAAAAGAGGAGGTGGCTGTACCAACCAATGCATTTGCTGCTTTATGTCCATGAATGATTTTAACAAATAAAATCTGCAGACTGCCACCACCAACCAAAGTATTTTTGTCAGGAAATTTTATTTAAATGCTATTTAAAATGCTTTTTTTCCCCATCACAAATTGCAAAATCACATGTAGCGTTCATAATTGTGCCGATCAGCTGACCTGTACTATTGAGTGCAACTTTCAATACTGTTTTTGTGGCTAATTGTGTGCTCTTCAAAATCTCTATTTTTAGCAATATGTATATTTTTAATGTTGTAACTTTCGCTGGATGCCATATACTGTTAAAAAAAAAAAAAACAGGCACAAGCTAGAGGCCACCTTTGACCTTGGCTTAACTCTTGTAAGACAAGACTGTCCTTAAGCATTGATAAATATGTCACACAGCTGTGACTGACAAAATGTAAGGATTGGCAGTCTCAAAAATATGTTGCAGCTGTTCAATAAATATTGCACTGGTCACCTGAGACAGTTTTCAGGACAATATTTTCCTGTTGTGTAGCTTTGATACACTGATATATCTGCCTTAAAAATACTTGTGCGTAAAAATGGGCTCTAAAGAAAAAGAAATTACAACTTATATGAAATGCTATTTGATTTCTGTGATATTGCAAACATTGGTAAAAATCGGGGAGGAACTTACAAAACAATACAGATTTTTTTTGGCAGGTTATTACAATTTGACATGATTAATTAAATAAGTTCTGGCAAATTGAATGCAAGGAAAGCAAAATGCAAAATAGTTTTAAAGGATGCGAAAAAGAAAAACTATGCTTCTAGTGGTACATTAATGGGTAATTCAATTTTTCCCCATTAAACTACAAGCCCAGGGGTGTTAAACTCATTTTCATGAGGGGTCACATCAGACTCGTGGTTGCCTTAAAGGGGCCTGAATGTAATTTTATTAATGCATAAATGACATATATTACTGTATCTACACTAGCTATTTGGTAGTCACATTTATATAGCCTTACCATTACAATCCATTACAAAGCCATTTAAAGGCAACCCTAAAGTTGAACATATTATTAAATATTAACCCCTTCCCGACATTTGACGTAATAGTACTGCATCGCGGGAGGTGCGTTCCCTCAAAATGCAGTACTATTACGTCATGCTTCTGGCCCCGGCTCCTGAACGGAGCCGGGGCCAGAAGCTGCGGGTGTCAGCTATATATTATAGCTGACACCTGCCTCTAACACCCGCGATCGGAGATTTCGACCGCGGCGTGTTAGGGGGAATTTAAAGTGAATCAGACCCCCCCCGCGGCGCTTACCGGGGGGGTCCGCTGCTCCGATCACAGCCCCGGGACTGCCGGTGCCCGGGGCTGCGCGATCCTCCTTCCTGTAGCCGGGTCCGTGCCTTCTGACAGGACCCGGCTGTAACACACTGAGCATGCGCAGCATGCTCAGTGTGTTACATTACACAGTGTAATACATCTATATTACACTGTGTAATGTGAAGAATAGCTTGAACAAGCGATCCGTGGATCGCTTCTTCAAGCTTACCTATAAAAGTAAATTAAAAAAGTTAAAAACATTAAATAAAAACATTTTTGAATAAAAATAATTAATTAAATAAAGTTAAAGTCCCCTAAACACAAATATTCCCTATACACATGCAATAAAGGGAGAAAAACACAAAATCGCCAAAAAAACCCACATATTTGGTATCGTTGCGTCCGTAACAATCCGTACAATAACTCAGAAACATTATTGGACCCGCTTGGTGAACGCTGTAAAAACAAAACCCGAAAAACATGGCAAAATGGTACCACTGAAAAGGACAACTCATACTTAAAAAATAAGCCCTAAACCAGCTCTGTTAACCAAAAAATATTAAAGTTATATCTCCGAAAAGATGGCGATATAAAAACCTATATAAATGAGGTATCACCGCGATATAAAAACGTATATAAATGAGGTATCACTGTAATCGTAGTGATCTGTAGAATAAATATAATATAGTATTTTTAGTGTACGGTGTACGACCCCCAAAATATACAAAAAGAAAGGAAACCAAAATTGACAATTTTCTTTTCACCCATACATTCAAGAGTTAATAAAACCTCATCAATTAGCTAATGACCCACTAAAATGAAGTATTTGTAAAGTGCATCTCATGTCGCAAAAAATAAGCCCTTAAATGTCCAAATTGCCCAAAAAATAAAGATTGTATAGCCAATAAAAAGTGACAATGCATAATCTGCTCTGAATGGCGCAGCTTCCCTTCGATGCCCTGGTGTGTGCCCATACAGCAGGTTACCACCACATATGGGGTATTTTTAGAAGCGGGAGGGATTGGGTATCAAATTTTGTGGAGCGTTTTGGTATTTTATCCACTGAGAATTTGTACATTTTTTGAAAAACACATTAATTTAGCCAAAATAATTTCCCTTTCAAAATTGCATCCGATTTTGTTTTAACCCCTGTAAAAAAATTAAAGGGTTAACAAACTTCATAAAAGTTGTTTTACGTGCGTTTAGGGGTATAGTTTCTATAATGGGGAAATTTATTGGGTTTTACTTTTATTTAGGCTTCTCAAAGTGATTTGAAACCAGAGCAATAGCAGGATTTTGCGTTTTTTATGAAAATGTGAAAAATCGCACCTAACATTCAAAGCCCCATAACATCCTACAAAAATAAGACTAAGCATAAAAAACCATGTCCACATAAAGAAGACATTCGGTGAATGTTAGTTATTAAGTATTTTTGTGGTTATGACTATGTATGGAAAAAGTAGAACATTTTGAAGTTTGAAAATCAAGAATTTTTCCAAATTTTCACCAAATATCTCATTTTCTCATAAATAAATGCAAAACATACCACCAAAATTTTTCAACTAACATGAAGTACAAAGTGTCACGAGAAAACTATTTTAAAATCACTTGGATATGTTAAAGCGTTCCGAAGTTATAACCATTTATAGTGACACAGGGCAGATTTGAAAAAATGGGCTGTGTCAGGAAGGTGAAAAGTGGCTTCAGCGTTAAGGGGTTAATAACCTGAGAATACGGCACAGCATGTCCTGTAGGTTCCCCCTACAGCAACCAATAGTCAAAGTGCCCCACCCCAGTAGTCACAGAGCCAACCAGTAGTCGCAATGCCTCCAACATCCAGAATTCCCATAGAGCCCCCTACAGCCACAGTTCCCACTTGCATCCACATGCCCACAGTGCTCCCTCAGTAGCCACAGTCCCCTCCCACCAACAGCCACTGATGAGCGCAACATAGAGGCTGCAAGTCAGAGCCCGGCTGGGCCACATTTGGCCCACAGGCCTTGTGTTTGACACCAGTGTATTAGCTCCTCAGGTAAGGTGTTCAATTATTACATTTATGCACTCCAATCCACTTCAATGTATAGAGGGCACTATCATTAGGAGGTGGTCTCTGACTTTTTTTTATTAAAAGTTTTACAACTTTCCAATCTACTTTCTGTATCAATTCCTCACAGTTTTCTAGATCTCTGCTTGCTGTCCTGCTATGGAAGACTTCTATGTTTACTAACAGTGGATAGAATTCTGAACATGGTCACACAGGTGCGTGGCTCGGTAAAACCCATGGCTCTGATTACTCTCTGTGTAATAACGAGCCGTGCACCTGTGTGACCATGGTCAGATTTCTATCCACTGGAAGTAAACATAGAAGCTTTCCATAGCAGGACAGCAAGCAGAGATCTAGAAAACTGTGAGGAATTGATACAGAAAGTATATTGGAAAATTGAAAAACTTTTAATAAAAAAAAAGTCACATTAATTTGCTGAAATGGAAATACACAGATTACATAGAATTACTATGGAAACTAAACATTGGTTTGTGTTACAATACTTCTCTTTTATGGCACCTATTAGTAGGTGTGTTTATCCTCACAATGACCTCTTACTCTCATGCAACCTTCTTTCCTTATTTGTGTCTTTGTTTTTCCTTGGTGTTTTAATTTAGTTACATCCCCTGCTCTTGCCCCCCTTGGTGTTTAGCTGTCAGGGAAGGAAGGTGAGAGGAATGTGGCTGTGTCTACTCTGGTGTGTTACTAGTGCTGAGCTGACTGCCCTGATCGTGGGAAAGTGCCTTCACGTAAAGCACAATTTCTTTGTCCCTGTTGTTCTTCTGTAATCGATCTCATTTCAACTCGAAGGGCGGAAAACTTCAAAGGGAAGCAAGGCTGTTGGAGGTCGGAGCAGAAGCACAATCAGCTCACAAATACACCCACTTTACCCCCCCCCCCCCCAATTCCATCCCCTCTTCTACAGAGGAAGAAAATAAAGAGCCTTCCCCAACCTCACTTTAAAACACACACACCCAATCAATAAATAAAATGCAGACTTTGTGGAGGAGGAGGGGTGGGGGCTGTGGAGGCCAGTACAAAGGTAATCAAGTACACAGGAAAATGCTAGTTAAAAACATGCCTTTCTGGTGATTGGTGTGAAAGTACTTTATACAGCATGTGAAAAGAAAAGTGAAAAGATTTTTTTATTTTTAAGATCTCTTTTGGGGTGCTTTGTTCAGGTGTTTTTCTTAGTTTTAGTAGTTTTATTTAAGTTTTTAGGTTTTAGGTTTTTTAGGCTGCCCACAGGGATTTTACCCATTAATCTCCAAGTTCAGTACATGCAGGTGCTTTGCAAAAAATTTGTATATCAGCAAAAAGTATTTATTTCAGGAATTCAAATTTAAACAGTGAAACTCATATTTTTATATCACTAAACCAAATTAAGCAAATGACAACTTGTACAAAGTTACACAGCAAATACACTTCCTTAGAGATAATTATAACAAAAAAGAAAAATGCAGCTATTACCAAAAATCCACAGTATTTTTGGCCTATAAGGCGCACTGGACTATAAGGCGCACCTCTAATAAATGCCTGCTAAGACATCTAGGTTCATATATAAGGCGCACTGGAGTATAAGGCGCAGGATCAAATGCAGTACCTAAAAATGACCAGCAGGTGGCAGACCTGTGCACAGTTCAAGCCAGCTACACTTCCCGGGAAACTTGTCTTCAGCGTGTCAGAGAGCTCCGATCTCAGAGGTATGGGCTGCTGGGGGTTAATGCAGGGTGATGCAGCAGGGGTTAAGCGGTCTCCCTCTGCCCCATCTCCTTTCCTCCTCAGCCAGGGTGTTATTTCTGTGGAGTCCCCTGTGGCTCCTTCTCTTTCCCCTGTTACAGGGCTGTCAGGTATGGGGATTGTTTACTGATGATGATGATTGCCTCGTGGTCGGCACTATGGCAGCTCCGGTCTCTCCGTGCTAGGGGAGGGCAGGATGGGCACAATGTTAGTTGTGGTGCTAGGGCACTTCAGGAGCTAGGGACCCTGTGTACAGTGTGGGAAGGTGCAGGAAATTTCTGGGGATGGAACTATTAAACACTGGTAAATGTACAGTACATCTGGTCTGTAGTACATTTCTGTATAAGTTCATATATAAGGCGCACCTTTGATTTCTGAGAAAAAGGATTTTTGGTGCGCCTTATAGGCCGAAAAATACGGTACACCCTTTTCATGAAAATAGAAACCACAATAAAATTTATGAAATGTGGAAAAAGTACTGCGCTAGAAGCACACCGTGAGTGTATACTTATAATCACATAAATAACCTGTGTGCTATGCAGTCAGTTTCACAGTGTTTTATGTCAGGAATCGGGATTAGTGGATCCTCTGGACCACCGAGGGGGGTGATACTTGCCGACACCTGGGACCGGAATCTTCACCAGAGCCCGCCACAAAGCAGGATGGTCTTGCTGCAGGAGCACGGGAACAGGAACACAGGACACAGGAACACGGGAACTCAAGAGCAGGAACACACAGGAATGCAGGAATACTCAGGAATATTGCAGGGGAGCTTTCTCTATGGCATAGGCACAAAGATCCAACAGGGTTTGCAGGAAGAGGCAGGCTTAAGTAGAAATCTTGAAAATGGCCTGCGCCAATTAGCGGTGCGCCTGCCCTTTAAATCCTTTAAGCCAGTGCGCCCTAGGAGTCGGGAACGCGCGCGCACGGCTGAGGAAGACTGAGCAGGAGCCGGACATGTAAGAAGCGCAGGTGATGCGCTGGCGGGGACAGAGGGGCATGGGGACCACCCGTGACAGTACCCCCCCCCCCTTCGCCCTCCCCCTCTTCCTGGGCTGGAGGAATCTCTGCAACAGATCACGGTCCATGATATTGTCCTCGAGGTCCCAAGATCTCTCCTCCGGCCTGAACCCCTTCCAGTCAACCAACAAGAACCGCTTACCCCTCACTGTCTTCATATAAAGGATCTCCTTTACCTCATAGATGTCAGAGGAGTCGGAGCAGGAGGAGGCACTTGTCAGGAGAAGCGGTTCAGGATGACAGGCATGAGCAGGGAGACATGGAAGAAGTTCGGGATGCACATGGTGGGAGGAAGGCGCAGCTTGTAGGAAACGAGGACCAAGCTTGTAGCCAGGGATCTTTAGTCAGACATACCTGGAGGACAACCAGACTTTGTCACCAGGAGCGAAGACAGGAGGAGGTCTGTGTCTTTTATAGGCCTGGAGCTTCGTTCGTGCCAAAGCCCCTAAAAAGGAAAGACAAGTCTGCTCCCAGATGGTCTTCAGGTCCCGTACCAATTTCTCAACAACAGGAACATCCAATGACACAGGCAGAGGAAGAGGAAGACTAGGATGCAGTCCATAATTGATGAAAAATGGAGCAGAGCCTGCGGATGCAGAGTCCAAGGAGTTGTAAGAAAACTTTGCACACGGCAACAGAGTGGACCAATCGTCCTGACGGGCAGAAACAAAATCGCGAAGATAGTTGCCCAGGGTCTGATTAACTCTTTCCACCTGCCTATTAGACTGGGGATGATAGGCGGAAGAAAAGTCCAATTTCACTTGCAGCTGATTGCTACAAAAAGAACAGCAGTCCTGCAAGCAGGACAGCAGTCTTCCATAGCAGGACAGCAAGCAGAGATCTAGAAAACTGTGAGGAATTGTAACAGAAAGTATAGTGGAAAGTTGTATAACTTTTTATTATACAAATAATAACATTATTTTGCTGTAATGGGAATACCCCTTAAAGTGAGAGATTTACCTGTTTATGATAGTGCTCACTATACATTGAAGTGGATTGGAGTGCGTAAATGTAATAATTGAACACCTTACCTGAGGAGCTAATACACTGGTGTCAAACACAAGGCCTGCGGGTCAAATGTGGCCCAGCCAGGCTCTGACTTGCAGTCCCAATGTTGCGCTCATCAGTGGCTGTTGGTGGGAGGGGACTGTGGCTACTGAGGGAGCACTGTGGGCATGTGGATGCAAGTGGGTACTGTGGCTGTAGGCGGCTCTATGGGAATTGTGGTTGCTGGGGGCATTGTAGCTGCTGGAGGGCACTGTAGCTGCTGGAGGGCATTGCGACTACTGGTTGGCTCTGTGGCTACTGGGGTGGGGCACTTTGACTATTGGTTGCTGTAGGGGGAATTGACAGGCCATGCTGTGCCGTTGTCTCAGATTATTAATATTTAACAATATGTTCAACTTTGTGGTTGCCCTTGTAATGGTAATTACTAAAATTACATCCGGGCCCTTTTATGGCAACCACGAGGCTGATGTGACCCCTCGTGAAAATGAGTTTGACACCCCTTGGCTTGTAGTTTTATGGGTAAAAATTGAATTTCCCATTAATGTACCACTAGAAGCATAGTTTTTCTTTTTCACATCCTGTAAAACTATTTTGCATTTTGCTTTCCTTGCATTCAATTTGCCAGAACTTTTTAAATTAATTATATTAAATTGTAATATATGGTGTAACCTACTTGTGCACCTTTATACTCCGAAACATTGAGTGACGTGTATTTTTTCCAATATTAAATTGTAATAACCTGCCAAAAAATCTGTATTGTTTTGTAAGTGCCTCCCTGATTTTTACCAATGTTTGCAATATCACAGAAATCAAATAGTATTGCATATTAGTTGTAATTTCTTTTCTTTTTTAGAGCCCATTTTTACGCAAAAGTATTTTTAAGACAGATATATCAATGTATGAAAGCTAAAGAAAAGTGTCCAGCGGGTGTGACGTGGGTTTAGTCGCTGAGCAGTCTGGAGATAGAGGAAGATTCTTGTGGTCTGTGTAAGACGAGCTCCCTCCAGGAGGTAACACCACTCTTCTAAGGCAAGCTTAATCGCCAGCAGTTCCCAATCTCCTATGGAATAATTCCTCTCTGCGGAGAAGAAAGTCTTAGGGTGATGCCACACATGGCGTTTTTGGTCCATTTTTAGTCCGTTTTTCCCAATTATCTTAATAGATAAACAGGTTGTAAGCAGCCAAATGCATGGTAAACTGCCAAAAACGGAATAAAAACGGACCAAAAATGCCATGTGTGACATCACCCTTAGAGAAAAATCCACAGGTGAGGGTTCGGCCTTTGGGACCCTTCTGTGTGAGAACCGCACCGGCCCCTACTGAGGAGGCATCCACTTCCAGATGGAAAGGTGGAAAGGCTTTTATATGTCGGGATGTACAAGAACTGGAGCTGCAGCAAACACAGACTTTAAATTTGTGTAGGCCTCCTCAGCTGCTGAAGGCCAGAGTGGGGGGTTGGCACCCTTCTTGGTGAGCGCCACAATAGGATACACCAGAGAGGAGAAGTGCGGGATGAACTGCCTTTAGTAATTTGCGAAGCCCAGAAATGGGCCACTTAACAACCGCACACAGCTTAGCAGGATCCATACAGAGACTTCTGTCGGAGATGATATATCGATACCATAGGACTTACCATACATGGACTTGGTGGGACTCAAGGTCTGGAGAGAATACCAGAATATCATCCAGGGAGAGCGCATGCGCGCGGGCTCGATGGCGGACGCAGCTTACTGAGCTCCGCAACCTCTGACGGCCCGCGACGTACACGAGCCACCAGAAGCGCCGAACAGAGTCCAGAGGCGCCCAGACAGGGGTAGGAGAGGAACGGGCACATGATCATGCCCGGGGGAGGCAGAAGAAAAGAACAGGGAGCCGGGACGGTGCCGCCGACTCCAGCGCGGGAAGAGGCACAGCGCACCTGCCAGGGCGGGAAGACGGGGCAGCAGCCTCCACATTGTGACGCACTCCATGCGGCCGTGCCATACCAGGAGGAAGAGCTCCTAACAGGGACCGGAGAAACCCCGGACCCTCAAGGTATTTTGGGCACCCCAGAATTATTTATAGCCTCCCCGGCCTCAGTAACCTCCTCCCTGGACCATGCGATGGCTACAGCCATTTTTAGCCAGCAATCACCAGAGACTATGGGGGACAGCCAGCAGGCTTCAGCAGGCATGCAAGCTAATTTATACTCTGCTGATAACGTGCTACTCGCTAGTTTCTCACATATGCTACAAAGTGAACTTGCAAAAGCATGTCTGCAAATTACTTCTGATCTTAAAGGGGATTTCCAATCCATTGGATCCAGAATAGAGGCAATTGAAAGTAAGGTTGACGAAACTGGAACAAAGGTGAATCAGAATTGTGATCGCATCACTGATATATATGCCCAATTGGAAGAAGCGCAACTTAAAATAGAGGACCTTGAGAATAGATCTAGAAGGTTCAATTTTCGTATTAGAGGAGTTCCAGAAACTTACACGGATGCATCCAAGGTGGTCCAAGACTTATTTCAATTGCTTATCCCAGACTTAACTGATTCTTACTACGAAGTAGACAGAGCACATCGCACTCTGACGGCGCTAAGGGCAGATGGCCTCTCAAGAGACATTGTAGTAAAACCCCATTATTTCTCAATAAAAGAAAAAGTGGCTTTAAGCTGGTTCTGAACCTGGACTCCCCTGACCTCAAAACATTCTGGATGCTTATTCGGATTGGTAGCCTAAACGGGTGCTTATTATTAGCAAACGTAAGCAATGTTTGTCTTTTTCCTACCCCTTATTCCTCCTCTTCCTACCTTTCCCCATCACCCACAAATAGAGGGTCCCTGAGAGATCTTGCTCAGCTTTATCCACCTTGAGAGGTAATGGTTAAAGAGTTATTTACTATTCTTACCCATAATGTACAGGGGCTAAATGCACCAACCAAAAGAAAAATGGCATTTAAGTCCTATAAGTCCCTGAAGGCAGATGTTTTATTTTTACAGGAACTACACTTCTCAAGGTCATCATGTCCAAAATACATTGCAGCGAACTATCCTCTTACGGTTCTAGCTCTGGCCAAAGAAAAGAGAGGAGTGGGAATTTTCATGTCAAAAGAGGTGCTCTTTACTCATCGTATCACGATAGCGGACTCTGATGGTCGATACCTCTTGGTTGCAGGTACCAGTCATGAGCAAAGGGTTTCGTTCCTTAACTATTATTCCCCTAATGTAGACCAGGTGCAGTTTTTCCGGGGAATGTTTTCAAAACTGTCAGCTCACCTACATGGAGCTGTGTTTGTGGGGGGAGACTCTAATTTGGCCCTGGACGAAGTTCTAGATAGATCTACTCCTAGGTCTACCCTTCGTGCCCCTTCTCAGCATAGCACTGATTTTGCCACCCTACTACATTCTTACAATTTAATAGATTCATGGAGATCTAGCCACCCAAATGAACGTGAGTATACATACTTCTCGGCATCACATGGCACCTATTCTAGAATAGACAATTTATTTTTTGGTCCGCATCTAATTCCCAAAATTAGAAAAGCTACTATTTCCCCTACTTTATGGTCAGACCACGACCCAGTAGTAGTATCAATGGACCCTATCTGGTTCAGATCCCCTCACTTTCTATGGCGACTGAATGAATATATGTTGACTGACCGGTCCATGGGTGCTGAACTGATGGAAACAGTTAATACTTACTTTAAGGAAAAAGTAACAGACGAGACGTCCCGGGTGTCCTTTTGGGAATCTCATAAAATAATTATTAGAGGGAAACTAATGGAGATGGGAGCGAGATTTAAAAAACAAAAAGATGCCATATTGAGAGATAAGGCAAAAGCCTATATAGATTTCATTCAAAAAAGTAAAGCTGACCCTAATAGGGACTTTAATAAGGAAATAGAAGTAGCAAGAACGGAGCTGAACTTCTGTCTCACAATTTCGTTTCTTTTCTCAAGGGAACAAAGCAGGGACGCTCTTAGCCAGAAACCTCAACCCTTTACCTCGAACATATACAGTACCGAGGCTGCGCCTTTCATCGGGAGAAATGTCCCAACACCCAAAAACAGTGATGGTAGAATTCAAAAAGTTTTATTCTAAACTTTACGATAAAAATAAGAAATTTGATGTCCTTAAAGCTGAGGAAATGTTTAGAAACATCTCGATCCCTTCCTTGTCGGAAGCCCATAGGAATAAAATAGATTGCCCGATCACAGAGCAGGAAGTGGAAGAGGCAATCAAAGCCCTCAAACCCTCTAAGGCACCGGGCCCAGACGGATTTTCGGGGTTATATTTAAAAAAATATGGGGCAATTCTGAGTCCTCATATGGCGAGATACTATAACCAATTATTTGAAGGCCGGCTACCATTGCCAGAATCCTTACAATCGACAATCTCCGTAATACCCAAGCCTGATAGAGACCACTCCTCTTGCCAAAATTTTAGGCCCATATCATTAATTAATGTTGACATCAAAATACTGACAAAGATCATAGCTACCAGGATTACCGCATTCATAGCACACTACATCCACCCAGATCAGGTGGGCTTTATCCCTGGGAGGCAGGCTGGAGACCAAACACGTAGGTTAATCGATCTAATATCACTAGCAAAATACGGATGGGGAAAGAAGCCTTTGAATAATACTATGTGTCTGTCGCTCGATATACATAAGGCCTTTGATTCTATCGATTGGGACTATTTACGGTTCACGCTAGGTAAATGGGGGTTTGGCGATAAGTTCCTAGGTTTGCTTGACGTCCTATACTCCTCTCCATCTGCAAGGGTCAACGTGGCGGGATATCTTTCATCTCCTTTCCCGATACAGAGAGGTACGCGGCAAGGATGCCCATTATCCCCCATACTCTTTATTCTTGCAATAGAACCCTTAGCCCATATGATTAGGTCAAATGAGAATGTGAAGGGGATTGAGGTTAATGGCGTGTCACACAAATGTGCTTTATTCGCAGATGATATTCTATTGACGTTATCTTCCCCTCTCACCTCTCTTCCCAACTTATTCCAGATACTAAATAAGTTTTCGGTTATATCGGGCCTAAAAGTCAATCACGGTAAATCTGTGGCTCAAAATATCTCTGTTCCCCCTCCAATGGCTAAATTGCTGCAGACAAATTTTAAGTTTCAATGGAAAGAAGATAAGCTTCCATACTTGGGTATGTTTTTGACCACTTCCATTGACAATCTATTTTCTGCTAACTTTAAACCACTATTTCATATGCTGAGAAGAGACATGAATAGGTGGGCGAACCTGAATCTTTCATGGTTGGGCCGTATAGCAGCCATAAAGATGACTCTACTACCAAAATTGCTTTACTGCCTTCAGACTGTCCCTATTGATATACCTATTGCTAGTATAAAAGCATTACAAAGAGATATAAATAAATTCATATGGGGACCAAGAAGTAGAACACATTATATACCTCCAAGACACAAGGGGGTCTAGGAGCGGTTAACCTAATTAGATATTATTATGCATCTAGATTGTCTCCCTTAGTGACTCTGCATAACAAAGAAAATTTACCCCATTGGACACAAATTGAACAGTCCGCCTGCCCGCAACTGCCGATAGACGCTTTGCCTTGGATGAGACCCAAGGAAAGACCTTTAATCATGAGCCCACTCCTCTCTTCTATGCTATCACTGAGGTTGAGGTTGTAGGCCCCTTGAAGATCCAATTTGGAGAAGATCTTGGCTCAACGAAGACGGTCAAACAGCTCCGTAATCAGCGGCAGCATATTGCGGTTCTAAACTGTGACCTTGTTAAGAACGCCGTAGTCAATGCATGGAAAGAGTGACCCGTCCTTTTTGGTCACAAAGAAAAAACCGGCACCAGTCAGAGAAGAGGACTTGCGTATGAACCCCCTCTGTAGGTTCTCTTTGATGTAGTCTGACATTGCTGCGGTTTCTGGCACAGAGTGGGTACACACGGCCCTGAGGGGGGGGACGTTCCCGGCAGCAGATCCACAGGACAGTTGTAGGGGCAGTGAGGCGGCAAAGTCTCGGCCTTCTTCTTCAAAAAGACGTGAAAAAAATACTGATAGCAAGCTGGAAGACTCTCAAGGGTCTTGGGAGCCACAGAAGAAACCAAGACTGGCACTGGATAAGGAATCTCCACACGGCGAGACTGGCTATCAGAACCCCACCAAAAGGATTTCCCCCGTCTTCCAGTTAAGAACGGGTGCGTTGAGCTGTAACCATGGTAGACCCAACAGTCTGGAGGACGTGGAGCATGGTAGTACATAAAAAGACAGTCTCTCCTTGTGCAGCACACCGACCTGCAAGGACAGAGGCTTGGTGCAGTACTGGAATGGGTCAGAGAGGATTTGACCTGAGGAGATGACCAAAGGCTTTCTCGAGGTGAACCACGGGGATGTGATGTTTGGAGACCAAAGTGGCATCCATGAAATTCCCTGCAGAGCCGGAGTCCAAGAAAGCAGAGACCTGAATCTGGGTGCCGGTGCCAATGCTGAGAAGCACCAGAATAGTCAGGTGTGGTGAAGCTTTGCTCACACCTAGGGATGCTTCTTCCAAGAACCCTAGGTGCTGGCGTTTCTCGGACGCTGGGGACAGAGAGGACAAGTCCCAATGAAGTGCTTTGGGCTGGCATAATACAGAAAGAGATTCCCTTGTCGTCTTCTAGTATGCTACTGGCAAGAGAGTCTAGTTCTGTCCACCTACTAGATGCTTCTGCAAATGGTTCGGCAGATGGTTCGGCAGGAGGCTGGAGTGGCCTTTGGAAAGCAGGAGCCCGGCGAGGTAAACGTTTCATAGTTTCATAGTTTCATAGTTTATACGGTTGAAAAAAGACACTTGTCCATCAAGTTCAACCGAGGAAGGGTAGGGATTGGATGAGGAAGGGATTTAGGGGAAACAATCCTATATAGCATAACAATCAATGTTATTTAGGTGTAAAAAGGCATCTAGACCCTTCTTGAAGCTCTCCGCTGACCCTGCTGTGACCAGCGCCTGAGGCAGGCTATTCCACAGATCTCATAGTAAAAAAGCCCTGTCGCCTCCGGTGATTAAACCTTGGTTTCTCCAAACGGAGACAGTGCCCCCTCGTCTTTTGATTTGATTTAATCTGGAACAACTTACCACCATATTTTTTGTATGGACCATTCATATATTTATATAAATTAATCATGTCCCCTCGTAGTCGTCTCTTTTCCAGACTAAATAAATCTAGTTGTTTTCATCTTTCCTCATAACTAAGAACCTCCATACCCCTTATCAGTTTTGTGGCTCTACGTTGAACCCTCTCCAGCTCCAGGGCATCCTTTTTATGGACCGGTGCCCAGAACTGGACAGCATATTCCAGGTGTGGCTGAACCAGTGCCTTGTATAGTGGTAATATTACATCCCTATCACGAGAGTCCATTCCACTTTTGATACATGACATGATCCTACTAGCTTTAGAGGCAGCTGATTGACATTGCATGCTGTTATTCAATTTATGATCTACTAGTACCCCCAGGTCCTTCTCAACAAGGGACTCTCCCAGATTTACTCCCCCAAGGACATATTTTGTCTTTGGATTATTGGCCCCCAGGTGCATAACATTACATTTATCCACATTAAACCTCATTTTCCAAGTGGATGACCAAACATTCAGTTTGTCCAAGTCACCCTGCAGCCTATGAACATCCTCCATAGACTGTATTACACTACACAGTTTGGTGTCATCTGCAAAAATAGACACAGTGCTATTAATTCCTACCTCTATATCATTAATAAATATATTAAATAGTAGTGGGCCAAGCACAGAACCCTGAGGTACACCACTCATAACTGGTGACCATTCCGAGTAGGAATCATTGACCACAACTCTCTGGATACGATCCTTCAGCCAGTTTTCAATCCAATTGCAAATGATTTCTGCCAAACCAATAGCCCTAATTTTACCCATCAGGCGTCTATGAGGGACAGTGTCAAATGCCTTTGCAAAGTCCAAGAACACAATATCCACAGCTGCTCCTCCATCCAGGCACCTGCTCACCTCTTCATAGAAGCAGATAAGGTTAGTTTGACAACTTCTATTCTTAGTAAACCCATGCTGGTTATCACTTATTATTCTATTTGATGTCACATACTTGATGTCACATTGTGGACGGACTTGATGTTGCTTGTGACGTAACTCCTCGGTACGTTCCCTAAGCCGCATGTCAATCCGAGTGGCTAAGGAGATGAGACCACTCAGTGTAGACGTCAGGTCACTAGCGGCCAATGTGTCCTTTACTTAAGCAGAGAGACCCTTTCTGAAAATTGCGGACAGGGCTGCATCGTTCCAGAAGAGTTCTGAGGCCAGGGTACGGAACTGGACAGCATATTCTCCAACGGATAAGTTGTCTTGGCGCAGATTCAACAACGCAGTCTCAGCAGAGGAGGCCCATGCAGGTTCTTCGAACACAGACCATAACTCTGCCAGAAATGCCGTGAGGGTAGCCGTGACCGATGGGTAGCCCAGGCCAGGTCCTTCCCGGAGAGGAGGCTGAGGATAAAGGCCACCTTGGATCGCTCCGTGACAAAGCTTGGGTTCTCCATCGCTCCTGCACATAGCTTGGGTTCTCCATCATATTTGCTGGGCATAGACAGCCAAAGCCTGGGTTCAGTGGCAGGAAGAGAAGCCGGGGTGGCAGATGTCGCGGGAGCAGTCTCAGGAACCTGATGCTGATGCTGAGTGGCTAGCAGCTGTTGCTGCATGGTGATGACTTGTTCCAGCTGTTCGCATTGCGCAGCAATCTGCCCAGATTGCTGGACCACGATGGTGGCAATATCAGGCCGACCAGGAAGCGAACCGCGGCGGTATCCATGGCCGGATCTTACTGTCAGGAATCGGGATCAGTGTATCCTCTGGACCACCGCGGGAGGTGATACTAGCCGACACCTGGGACCGGAATCTAAGTGGCACCCGGTCTTCATCAGAGCCCGCCGCAAAGTGGGATCGTCTAGCTGCGGCAGGGTACCACTGGGTCATTCCACAGGTGAGGTGGCAGCCAAGGTCCAGGTACCTTAGCAGAAGGTTCAGGGTCAGGGAACACCGGAACACACAGGAGCACGGGAACAGGAACGTGGGAACAGGAGCAGGAACATGCAGGAATACTCAGGAATATCGCAGGGGAGCTTTCTCTATGGCATAGGCACAAAGATCCGGCACCGGATCACCGGGAGAAATAAATAGTTTTGATTGTCGTTGGATTCATCATTACACACCAGAAACTAAGTTTCATCAACGGTGACAACTCGACGCAAAAACTCTTTTGGATCTCGCTTAAATTGCTCCAAACACTGCTTCGAAGTTAACAGTCGTAGCTGCTTGTTGTCCACCTCAAGAAATTGCGCCACTCATCTGGCTGACTATTTTTTCATCCCCAAGTTATCATGTAAAATATTAATTGCCATTCAGGTCAACACACCTACGGCCTCTGCTACATCGCGCACTTTCGTTCGTCGATCAACGACTATCATGTCATGAACTTTTTTAATGATTTCCTCGGTAACCACGTCTGCCGGCGCCCTGGTCGCTCCTCATCAAAAAACGGATGTTCGCCCATGTTTAAATTTGTTGAACCAATATCCAGTTGTGGTCATAGATTGTGAAGTGTCCCCATAAATAGCATCCAACCTTGCTTTTATCTCCACCCATTATTTCCCATCCAAAAACAAAAAGCGAATAACCGAACGATGCTGCTCTTTTTCCATCATAGCGAAAAATAATGAAACACGTCTAACTCAAATGGCTGCCAAATCCAAATTAACCAATCAATCACTTCCCACTTGAGGAATATATATGTCAAATTTGTGTATTTACGTTCAATAAAGAGCATTATTTTAAATAAATTAGTGTTTTTTGCCGCTCTGGTTCTTTTTGGTTAACCAATCAATCAGTCTGCAATTTGTTTTGATAGATGGCAACACACGATGATAACACCAACTTCCATCACGACTGCCCTCTGTCGTCAAACATGGGTACTTATTGAACCGCCCTTGTAGTAAAGAGAGATTTGACATATGATGCAGTAAGCGAGTACGATAAGCTTGCCTAAAATTATGGGTTTTAAGAGCATGTCTGAGAGTATTAGTCTGAGAGTCTGGGGAAGGGTGTTCCAGAGAATTGGTGCGGCTTGGGAGAAGTCCTAGAGACGTATATGAGAGGTAGGAATTAAAGTACAGATTAATCTAACATCACTGGCAGATCGAAAAGCATGGGTTGGGCAATAGCTGGAACCCTTCCTCCTCCTCATTATGAGAACAGGACCCCCGTGCAATTGGAAAAACGGGGACTCTGTTTTCACTAATGGTTGAAGTGACAGGCCTAGCATGTTCCCTGCAGCTTCATTCAGCTTTAAGGGATGAGACGGAGATAGCGGAAAGTTATTCTGCCCTCTCAAAGAACTGAATGGAGGGGCAGGGCGCTTGCTTGGCCTGATGCAACACCCATTAGGGAGAATGAAATTCCTATTCTCCTAATAGCTGGGTTTCCCATTCTCATGATCGGTGGGGTCCCAACTATCAGGCCCTCGCCTATTGGGAAGTTATGGCCTTTAATGTGGATTGGGGGTAACTACGGAATTTGGGACAGAGGTTAATGGGGTTATACCACTAATGATACAGTTAAATGGATACATGTATGATTGCTGGGGGACCTGCAAGTTACATAAAGTGCACCATTTTAATGGCTAGCCAGCACTCCACTGATTTGAGATGTGTGAAAAATTGTCCTCTCAAAAGTCCTGTAGAAGTAAATGGAGCTCAGGTGAGACACAACAGTTCTCATGGGAACCTCAGGTGAACCTCGGGGAACCTCAGGTGACTTGCAGGCCCCTATTCTTTTGATTATAAGTTGGACCCCAGGGGGTCAAAAACGAATATCCCCCATACTGTGGATAGAGGATAAAAGGCAATAATGGAACAAACCCTTCTACAGCAGTAAAGTAAACCTAGCCAGTCCAAAAATTATATTCTTTCATTTGATGCATTGTAAAGACTGTATGCTAAGAATTACACAGATAGTAATGTTGACTGTTTAAATTGTTCTTAACTTTACCATTGATGTTATTTCCTGTCAGGTCTAGATATATAACACCTTATTCTTGAGCTCCTCTTGAACTGTATTCAGCCTTTCTATTCTGTAATTCAGACTTTATTTTATAGGGGTATGCTTACTTGCCAACTGATAAGGGATCAGAAAAGAAGCATATAAAGCAGTGAACCTTATGCTTTGCTTAGTTATTGCATATAAGAAATTTTCAACATCTACACAACTTGAATCATAAACCCTTTTCATTATATCCTAAAACTAATACAGACCACTGTCTAGTTGTTTTTCTTCCGCTTTACGTAACCCCTTTCTGACCAAAGCCGTTTAAAGGCTTTAAAGCGTAAATGTAAAGTTATAATGATTTAACCGAATTCTCATGTTATTCCCCCTTTAAAAACAAACAGAACAATGCCAATATTGCGCTGCCTCCATTTTCTCTCCAAAGCTATGGCATTTTCTGTTCTGAAAGTGTTTGACAAAAATCTTTCTCTCCAGAAGTGAAGTAAGCGAAGATAACGTCTTCCTGCACTTGCCCCGAAGTTGAGTCCAATTCCATCTGCCCATAGATCCCATGAGCGCCGGCATATGATAAATATCCCCCTAAGTGTTTAAAAAAATGTGATGAGGCATTACAGGATTATAAAGAAAAGTAAATAAAAATAAATGATCAGGAGTAATGTGAATTCTCTGTAAAATGTCACCTGTAAAACCCAAAAACATGTGCAGCGCCAGCTTAAAGCCACTAAAATAGACAAATCGCCAGAGCAAGATGGCATACACCCAGGAGACGTATAGATTTGCATGACAACATTATTTTGCCCTTGTACAAATCACTGGTCAAACCATACATGGAATATTGTGTACAATTTTGAGCACCAGTGTATAAAAAGTTTAACAGGAATGGGTGCAAGCCAGTCCTTAACCCCTTCAGGACTGTTTTTTTTAGTTTTTGCTTTTTGTTTTTTTACTCCCTCATTCCAAAAGTTATAACTTTATTTTTCTGTTTACAAAAATGTATAAAGGGCTTGTGATTTGCGGGCCAGAAAATAAATAAATAAGTAGAATACGGTATTCAGTAATGATGGCGATGCCAAAATACATCAGCAAAATGAAGTATTCAGTATTGATAGTAATGCCATAGTGAATAGTGAATTAATATCTAGGGCGTATTTTTGGCTAAAGTACATTGACCTAATAGTTGCTGTCAGGGCTGGGAGTCTGTTGACACTCTGGACCACCACGGAAGATGGTACTAGCTGACCTGGGACCGGAGTCTAAGTGGCACCCGGTCTTAAACAGAGCCCGCCGCAAAGCGGGATGGGCTTGCTGCGGCAGGATACCACCAAGTTGTTCTACAGGTGTGGCTGCCAAGGTAGTAATGCAGGCGACAGTCTGTACCCGGGTTGACGATAGGAGAATAGCACAGGAAGGCACACTAGGACTCACGTTAGGAATCGCAGGAACTTGCACACAGGAACACAGGAATCACAGGAATGGACTGGCACACAGGAACGCAGGTACACAGGAATGGACTGGCACACAGGAATACAGGAACGGACTGGCACACAGGAACGCAGGAATCACAGGAACACAGGAATGCAGGAATCACAGAAACGGACTGCCACACAGGAACGCAGGAATCACAGGAATGGACTGGCACACAGAAATCACAAGAACTGACTGGCACAGAGGGACGCAGGAATCACAGGAGAGCTTTCTCTTCAAGGGAAGGCTTGTAGATCCAGCAAGGGTCACAGGAAGAGGCAGACACTTATGGCAGGCCAGCTGCAATTATCGGTGCGCTGGCCCTTCAAACTATTGCGAGCTGGCGTGCCAAGCCGCGGGAGCATGAGAGGCCACCGCTGGAGCCAGGGAAGGTAAGATCTGCGGAGCTGCGGGGGCACACTGTGGAACACGGGTGTGCCCGCAATCCGAGACAGGGATCGCGGGAGCACCTGTGACAGTTGCTTATACAGGGTGAGTTTGCATAATTAATATTATATAAAATCTATTAATTAATCTATATAAAATCTCCAGATGTTAAAATATATATAGATGTTGTATAAATATACATTATACATACAAAGAAACTATAAATCTTAATTTACATATATATACACCTTTATGGATATATAAAGAAGCCATATAAACTTGTCATATAATAAAATGCCAATTTGGACATTAATGGAAAGAAGCATAAGTACTTACATTCACAGTCAAAGAGTATGTGTGTGCTGGAATCGATCAAGGCGTTCGAGTGCATCTGCTGGTTTATAAAGAGGGTGTGGGAGTGTATGTTCGGACTCCAGCGTGTGCACTGTAGCACCTGAGGCTCCAACTCGATAACCAGGAAGGGCGCTTGCGCAAAGCGCTGAACGTCTCCGTTGACTTGGTGTGGACTTTTATTAATAAATATTTTCCTCTTAACCACTAAAAACTATCTCCATCATTTACTCCTCAATTTGGTATTAGCGCCCCGTTATAGCTCCTAGTTTTTCTTCTCCTTACCCTAACATTACAATTTATCAGCCCAATACGGGTGTTTGGTATCCTTGGAGGCTGGGAGCTGCAGAAATACCACGATTTGGCTTTCCAGCCAAGAAACGACGTTCCTTTCACCCATAACCATAAACGGTGATACGCATGTAACAAAGAACTGGCCAGGTGAGCACCTTTTAAACTCATACTTTAAAACACCCTACGTTATTACTAGATTATTACTAGATTACCGTATATACTCGAGTATAAGCCGACCCGAGTATAAGCCGAGACCCCTAATTTTACCAACAAAACTGGGAAAAACTACTGACTCGAGTATAAGCCGAGGGTGGGAAATGCATTGGTCAACCCCCCCCCCCAATAGTATACAGCCTGTCAGACCCCAGTAGTATACTGCCTGCCAGCCCCCAGTAGTATACAGCCTGCCAGTCGCCATGTAGTATTTAGCAATCCCTAGTAGTATACAGCAAGACCCTTGTAGTATATAGCAAGCCCCTAGTACTATACAGCAAGCCCCTAGTAGTATACAGCAAGCCCCTAGTAGTATACAGCAAGCCCCTAGTAGTATACAGCAAACCCCTAGTAGTATACAGCAAACCCCTAGAAGTATACAGCAAACCCCTAGTAGTATACAGCAGCCCCTAGTAGTATACAGCCAGCCCCTAGTAGTATACAGCCAGCCCCTAGTAGTATACAGCAGCCCCAAGTAGTATACAGATGCCCCAAGTAGTATACAGATGCCCCAAGTAGTATACAGCAGCCCCTAGTAGTATACAGCCTGCCACCAGTAGTATACAGCCTGCCCCCAGTAGTAATACAGCGCCCCGAGTATACTACAGCAGTCCCCCCTATAGTATACAGCAAGCCCCTAGTAGTATACAGCAGCCCCTAGTAGTACACATCCCCTATTATCAACAGCAGCCCCTAGTTAACAGCAAGCCCCTAGTAGTATCAAGCAAGCCCCTAGTAGTATACAGCAAACCCTATTAGTATCAGCAAAACCCTAGTAGTATACAGCAAACCCCTATAGTATACAGCAGCCCTAGTATTTATACAGCCAGCCCCTAGTAGTATACAGCCAGCCCTAGTAGTATACCAGCATGACCCCAAGTAGTATACAGATGCCCCAAGTAGTATACAGCAGCCCCTAGTAGTATACAGCAGCCCCTAATAGTATACAGCAAGCCCCTAATAGTATACAGCAAGCCCCTAATAGTATACAGCAAGACCCTAGTAGTATACAGCAGTCTGCCCACACGGACCTTAAAAAATAAACTTAAATACTCACCCTCCGATGTCAGCGCGGCTTCCCGATGTCGGCGCGGCTTACCGATGTCCCCGATGTCAGCGCGTCCCGTCTTCTTTCTTCTCCGTGGCTCCTCTTCACTCTTCCGGCATGGACGCGGCCATCTTTTCTTCTAGCAGGTGCATACTATGACGCGGCTGCTGCTGACGTCATAGTATGCGCGGCCATGAAGAAAACATGGCCGCGTCAATGCCAGAAGAGAGAAGAGGAGCCGCGGAGAAGACAGAAGACGGGGCGCGCTGACATCGGGGACATCGGTAAGCTGCGCCGACATCGGGAAGCCACGCTGACATCGGAGGGTGAGTATTTAAGTTTATTTTTTTTAACTGGGTATTTTTTTTTAGAATAGACTCGTGTATAAGCCAAGGGGACGTTTTTCAGCACATTTTTTGTGCTGAAAAACTCGGCTTATACACGAGTATATATGGATTATTTTTGTAGGTACACTGGTGATATTTCTCATAAAAATGAGTTTCTAGTGGGGTAAACACTAGACACTGGTGACAGGTTCTCTTTAAAAATGGAACATGCTATATGAAGCAAATAGGTTAGAGGATTTATGTGCCATGATAATGTAGTGAAGTTTGCTAGATTTTATCTTAATGTGTTTTCATACCATGATTTTACAAGTGTGCACACATTCAATGAATTCACTTTCAGCTCCAGCAACCTTAAACAATGCCCTTCTTATAACTATACTGCTAATAAAAAAAAACACGTATTCAGCTAAATTAAAGTTAAATGCAAAGAGAGAGAGAAAGGAACAAGAGAATCCATTGTGACTAAAGAAATATGCAAAACTATGCATTTTGATCTAAATAAAATAGTTTACCTAGAAGTATGTTCATAAAACTAATATAACTAGCATGTTTAATTTAAAACTTATATGTTAAAAATGTATATATATATATATATATATATATATATATATATATATATATATTGTGAGACACTGAAGGGGTTAACTGTGGATGGGCGGTATGTTTCCCCTAGGTTTTCCTATTATGCAAGGCCTGAGTGCTGAGGTTGTGTTGTCCAGCACCTTGGACACAGGTGATGGGAGCAGCCTAATCAGTCTGCATAAAGCTGCTGAGCAGATTGAGAGTGTGGTCTCTCTCTGAAAGGAGGCTGGAGAGCACACAGCCCTGACCTCTGTGCCTGGAGCAGCCAAGTGATTTTGTATAGTGGTGAGTTAGTGGAATACCTGTATAGTTAGCACCCTGACGGGTAGGATTTTTGTTTGTTTAATGCCTGAATGTGAAGGCCGTTTATTTTGTTTCTGCTGCAATAAACGCAGGCGAGACCTGTTTTGGACTGTACCTTGGTGTCACTGGGGGACATTTACTATGGCGTTTCCGCCAGTTTTGTGGCGCTCTCACCACATGTTCTGCTCTCCGACCTATTTATTAGCTGTCGGGGACAGAAAAAATGCCTTTTTCCGTCTGCTCCGACTCTTCTCCGAAAAGGGGCGTGGCTTGGGCGGAGTGGAAACTCAGACACATTTAATATGTGTCGCAGCCCTTTTTGGGCGGTGTAAACTGATGGAAAGTAGACCAAAAGAAAACTGGTCTAGCAGGGACTGTTGGACACATTTCTGGTGCTCGGGACAGATTTTGTCCCAGGGACAGAAAATAGTCTCGGCGCCAGAAATGTCTCTGCACAGCTCCACAATATTAAATGTGTGTCTTCTTACCGAGAGCAGGTCGGTAACAAAGCCAATGCAGACACCGACACTGTAAGTAAATGTCCCCCACTGTCTTGAACTGCATCACAGCACCACGGTCTCTACTGGGCCAAATCCCTACAATATATAAATATAATGTTTTAAACTATAAGTTTAAAAGGTGCTCACCTGGCCAGTTCTTTGTTGCATGCGTATCACCGCTTACGGTTATGGGTGAAAGGAACGTCGTTTCTTGGCTGGAAAGCCAAATCGTGGTATTTCTGCAGCTCCCAGCCTCCAAGGATACCAAACACCCGTATTGGGCTGATAAATTGTATATAATGCGTCCAGATTACAAATATTCAAGACACGCATTCATGTTCGTATGAATTATAGTGTATGCAGCACTTTCCCACTAAGTTAGCTTAGACATTGCTCCCCCCAAATTAATTCTAATATATACTGTGTTCCCCCTTTAATTTAAATGTACAGCGGAATTCAAATTATAATATTGTGCCTGTCAATTATAATAGCGATTTACATATATACTTTACCAGAACAAAGCTTAGTACATAAATACAGCACCGGTATGGAGTTCAATACATAAGTACAGTACTAGAACCAAGCCATAAATAAACCTAGCATCAGGACCCTAATTAATATATACACTCACCGGCCACTTTATTAGGTACACCTGTCCAACTGCTCGTTAACACTTAATTTTTAATCAGCTAATCACATGGCGGCAACTCAGTGCATTTAGACATGTAGACATGGTCAAGACAATCTGCTGCAGTTCAAACCAAGCATCAGTATGGGGAAGAAAGGTTATTTGAGTGCCTTTGAACGTGGCATGGTTGTTAGTGCCAGAAGGGCTGGTTTGAGTATTTCAGAAACTGCTGATCTACTGGGATTTTCACGCACAACCATCTCTAGAGTTTACAGAGAATGGTCCGAAAAAGAAAAAACATCCAGTGAGCGGCAGTTCTGTGGGCGGAAATGCCTTGTTGATGCCAGAGGTCAGAGGAGAATGGGCAGACTGGTTCGACCTGATAGAAAGGCAACAGTGACTCAAATCGCCACCCGTTACAACCAAGGTAGGCAGAAGAGCATCTCTGAACGCACAGTATATCGAACTTTGAGGCAGGTTGGCTACAGCAGCAGAAGACCACACCGGGTGCCACTCCTTTCAGCTAAGAACAGGAAACTGAGGCTACAATTTGCAAAAGCTCATCGAAATTGGACAGTAGAAGATTGGAAAAACGTTGCCTGGTCTGATGAGTCTCGATTTCTGCTGCGACATTCGGATGGTAGGGTCAGAATTTGGCGTCAACAACATGAAAGCATGGATCCATCCTGCCTTGTATCAACGGTTCAGGCTGGTGGTGGTGGTGTCATGGTGTGGGGAATATTTTCTTGGCACTCTTTGGGCCCCAATTGAGCATCGTTGCAACGCCACAGCCTACCTGAGTATTGTTGCTGACCATGTCCATCCCTTTATGACCACAATGTCCCAACATCTGATGGCTCTTTCAGCAGGATAATGCGCCATGTCATAAAGCTGGAATCATCTCAGACTGGTTTCTTGAACATGACATGAGTTCACTGTACTCAAATGGCCTCCACAGTCACCAGATTCTCATCCAATAGAGCATCTTTGGATGTGGTGGAACAGGAGATTCGCATCATGGATGTGCAGCCGACAAATCTGCGGCAACTGTGTGATGCCATCATGTCAATATAGACCAAAATCTCTGAGGAATGCTTCCAGCACCTTGTTGAATCTATGCCACGAAGAATTGAGGCAGTTCTGAAGGCAAAAGGAGGTCCAACCCGTTACTAGCATGGTGTACCTAATAAAGTGGCCGGTGAGTGTATATATATATAATATATATATATATTCATATATTATATTTCTTTTTCATATTTGTAATGGTGCTACTTTTTATTCTTTTGATTTCTCTTGCACTGTGTGTACCTACCCTTGTTTGTCTTATACCCTGCAATAAGCTTTTCCGATCCTGAGTTTTAGTGCAGGGACCAGGATGTGATAATATATCCCAACGCAAGCACCAGCAGGACCCAATGTCCTGCAGTCTTCTGCCGAAACAGTTGTCATTAAAGTAAAGCTACCATCATGGATCTACCTAATAAGGTCATCTCTGTCCGCAGTCTCACCTCCAAAGTTCTGTGCATGTGGAGACAAGACCACAGACAGAAGATAAAGGAGAACACCGAGGATGAGCCGGTAGAAGGTATTGCACAGGTTACTGGGGCATGGAATAGCCTTTGCTTCCGCTCCCTCCTAAGGCTACTCTACGCCCCAGTAGCCTCTGGTGATAATTTACATAAACATACATTTTTTTCAGTTTCTACTTAACAAGAAGATTAATCAGGGGCACAGTAGGGATACGCCAGACAGCAACCTAACACCAGTTCTTATCATTTAGATCCCAAATGGTAGGTTTCCTTTAAGGGGTAAAGATACACATTTGGTATCATTATAAATGCAATGAGCCCCATAATATAATTACAATTTTTCCTACCTTGTACTGTAAAACAAAAATGCCCAAAAATGTAAGAAAATTTGATTTTTTTTACTTCCACCACTTGTAACACAAATGACTATAAGATAATCGATAATTTTAATATGCCATATATATTCACCTAACTTGGCTCATACTCGAGTCTATAAAAAATTAACACTGTACCCACCTTCCTGACTCCTCCCACAGGTCCTTTTCATGTTTCAGATGCTCCGGTGCCTATTCGGGTTGTTCGACTTCCCTTCGGGTCTCCTCGCAATGCTGGTGGCTCACAAACAATGACGTTGGCAAGCAGCTGACGTCATTGTGTGTGCCGGCTGTGCGCAGGGACCTGAAGAGGAGCCGAACGACCATAAGAGGACCTGGAGGACCCGAAAAGGCACCGGAGCATCTGAAGCAAGAAGAGGACCTGCGGGGGGCATCGGAAAGGTGAGTACACTGTAAATATTTTTTCAATTAAAGGCTTGGCATGCAGGGGACAGGTGCTGGCCGGCTATATACCAGGGGGCATGGACGAGCTATATACTGGGGGGGCAGGAGCTGGCAGGCTATATACTGGGGGGCAGGGGCTGGCAGGATATATACTGGGGAGGATGGGCGGTCTACATATGGCAGGGGATGGCAGGCTATATAATGGGGGGCTAGCAAGCTATATACTAAGGGGTTGGCAAGCTATTTACTACAGGGGCTGGCAGGCTATATACTGGGGGGGCAGGAGCTGGCAGGCTATGTACTGGGGAGGATGGGCTGGCTATATACTGCAGGTGATAGTAGGCTATATACTGTGGGGTAGGGGCTGGCAGGCTATATACTGGGGGGGGGGGGGGGGGCGGGCTATATACTGGGGGGGGGGGAGGGCTTGCAGGCTATATACTGTGGGGCATGCACTGGCTGGCTATATACTGGGGGCAGGCTGGCTTTATACTGGGGGGAGGCTGTGACCAATGCATTTCCCACGCTAGGCTTATAGTCGACTCAATGAGTTTTCCCAGGTTTTTGTGTTAAAATTAAGTACTTCGGCTTATACTTGGGTAGGGTAATACTCAAGTATATACGGTATACAATAGGAATATAAGGAAAAACTCATCCCGCTTTAACATTTAAACATTAACTAAAAAATAAAAAAGCAACAAATAACCAGGGTAATTCTTTAAAAGAGATTATATTGTCCAGATGTCATAAAACTTTTAAAAACCTATATGTAATTGGTACACATTTAGGACAGTTTTTTGTCCGTCCTCCCACAAAAAGGAGGTTATTCAATAAACTTTTATGTACCACAAATATACATTTTACATCATCTGTGTTTTGCAATTTTTTTATTATTATTTATGTTCCAAGGCAAAACACATGTTACCAGGTACAAAATGCATGTGTTTTGGGTAAAATGCATTTGTGTTTGGAGATGTGTTTTGCCTGATGCATTTGCAATGAATTTCATCTCGCGCCTCCAGCTAATAAATACGTTGGAAAGCAGAACATTTGGTGAGAGCGCCACAAAAATGGCGGGAACGTCATAGTAAATGTTCCCCATTGTGTTTTATATCCATCACATGGGTCTCATCTCTACTCTCTGATTTGTCTCATCTCTCTTTTTCTATGTGTCAGATACTAGTAGAATGTTCAGAAGCTAACTAAAAGTGTAGATAAACCAATGAGTGATAGGAGCTCAAACAGCAATAAAAATGAGTAAAATGTTAAAGGGGGGTTAAAAATTATCTTTATTGTGTCAACATCACTAGAGGATTAGAATTTGAGAATTTTCTTCATGAACAAACCCCTTTAATGTGATTCACAACGCACAATTTTACCGTTGCAGTGAGAAATCATGTCTGATCTCTTTATACCAATGCATGGAGGTGTAGCACACATGAAACCATAAATAAACAAAAATAGTACAACTGCAATGTAATTGTTTCTAATTTTCACACAATTTTCACAGGTAATTTATATACACATTAGGGGAGATGTATTAAAGGGGTTGTCCACTTTAAGCACCTTCAAGTAAATAATTGATATTGTTTGTGTAACAAAAATTTATTAAATTTTTCAATAAACTTTCTGTACCAATTCTTCACAGTTTTCTGGATTTCTGCTTGCTGTCTTCTTGCAGTCATTGAACAGCTTCATTGTTTACTTCCTGTAGATAAACACCAGTCCATGATCATGTGATGTACAGCTTGTTAGCATTACACAGCTCTGATTACACTATGTGACATCATATGACCATGGACCGGTGTTTATCTACAGGAAGTGAACAATGAAGCTTCCTGTTTCATGACAGCAAGCAGAGATACAGAAAACTGAATTGAAAAGAATTGATACAGAAAGTATATTGGAAAATTTTATAACAACATCAATTGTGGTGTCTGCCTTTAAACTAGTGCAGAGTAGGCAGTTCTCTGCTTCGCCAGATTATTCACAGTGTCTGATGCTGGATGATTAATCTGGTGCAGTATAAAACTGTCGAGTCCTACTTTGCACCTCCAATTAAATATGTATTGAATTTTCTGGCACACAGAGTGAATTTTCCAGCTTACAGGTTATTTTCTGTCCGGTCATGCCTCCTAGTAACAGAGGACATGCCCCTTTTTCGGTCAAGCATGGTTTTAAACCTTCAATAATTGTGGCACACAACATTTCAGGTACAAAATACTTCAGCTTTCTGGCATAGACAGATTGATACATCTCCCCAATAATATCAGTAGATACATGTATTCACCATTGTTGAACTGGAAACGAAATAGCATTTAAACGGAACATGTCAGCAGAAATTGACCTAATAAACCACTACCAGTATGTTGTCAAGCAGATGAACATCTTCAATATCATGTTTCATTCAAGACCCTGTGTGGTGGCATCATTTAGAAAATCTACTTTGAAGTGAGATGTAAATTGGTTGTATAAAGTTGAGGAGACAGAGAATTTAATACTGAAATCAAGCTCTCTCTTCCTCAGAAAGCCCCTTTACTGTAATTTTGATGGTCCCGCATCCAGAGACCTCACTAACCAGATTTCCTGAAGTCCGATGCATGATGTCAATCACAGAGGAGGTGTTCAAAGCTCCCCACCCTGACTACAGTTTTAAAATCTTCTCCTCCTTGACCTTATACAACCAATTAAATCAGATAAATAACTGTGGAAAATTAAATTGTATGTTCACAAATGCCAGAAGTATCACAGGCAAAATGGGCGAGCTTGAGGCTCTGATATTAGAGGAACAGTTAGATGTTGTTGGTGTAGGAGAGACATGGCTTGATGCATCGCATGATTGGGGTGTTAATATTCAAGATTTTACACTCTTTCGGAAAGACAGGGCAAATAGGAGGGGAGGTGGTGTATGTCTGTATGTCAGAAGAGACTTAAAAGCGAATGTGAATGAGACAGTGGTCTCAGAGTGTGAGGAGGCTGAAACTTTGTGGGTGGAAATTCAAAGCCAAGAGAGCTTTGAGAAAATTATTTATGGTGTAATTTATAGACCCCCTAACATCTCTGAGGAAATAGAGGGTCACCTATATAAACAGATGGAGCGGGCTGCACAGGAGGGGACCGTTGTGATAATGGGAGACTTTAACTTTCCAAATATAAATTGGGGTCAGGGCTCGTCTTCATCTGTGAAGGGGAGACATTTTATGAACATTCTTCAGGATAATTTTATGGTGCAGCTTGTAGAAGATCCCACAAGAGGTGACGCATTGTTGGACCTTGTGATTTCTAACAATGCGGAGATTGTCCAAAATGTCAGTATCCGGGAACCCCTTGGGAACAGCGATCATAATATAATTATTTTCCTTTTAAACTTTAAAAAGCAGAAACAGGTGGGAAAATCGAAAACTTTGAATTTTAAGAGGGCTAATTTCCCAAAATTCAGGGCTGCAATACAGGATATAGACTGGGATCAGATACTGTCACATGGTGATACTAATGTTAAATGGGAAAAATTCAAATCTATCCTAGGTTTTTATACTTCTAAATTTATTCCAATAGGTAACAAGTATAGACGGGCTAGATTACACCCCTCGTGGCTTACAGCTACAGTTAAAAGGGCAATTAATGAGAAAAAGAGGGCATTTAAAAAATATAAATCTGACGGGTCACCTGAGGCTTTCAATACTTACAAAAAACTTACCAAAATCTGTAAAAAGGAAATCAAATCAGCCAAAATACAAAATGAAAGACAGGTGGCTAAAGATAGCAAAACAAATCCCAAGAAATTTTTTTAGGTATATCAATGCAAAAAAAAATGGGTCACAACAGGTTGGACCCCTTTATTCTGAAAATGGGGCATCGGTGACTGGAGACCAAGAGAAGGCGGAGATACTTAATAGGTTTTTTAGCTCCGTTTAAACAATAGAAGAGAGAACTTCTGACTTGGGTGGTGCCAGTGCGGGTCATGCACCATGTAATATAGTAGACTGGCTGAATGTAGGCATTATCCAATCTAAGCTCAATAAAATCAATGTGTACAAAGCTCCTGGACCAGATGGGTTACACCCCAGAGTTCTTAAAGAACTCAGTTCTGTTATTGCTGTACCGCTGTCTAAAATCTTCAGGGATTCCGTAATGTCTGGTGTGGTGCCAAGTGACTGGCATAGGCAAATGTGGTGCCAATATATAAAAAGGGCTCTAGAACTTCGCCAGGCAATTACAGGCCTGTAAGCTTAACTTCCATTGTGGGGAAAGTATTGGAAGGGTTAGTAAAAGACTATATACTGGAGTATGTGACATCAAATAGAATAATAAGTGATAACCAGCATGGGTTTACTAAGAATAGAAGTTGTCAAACTAACCTTATCTGCTTCTATGAAGAGGTGAGCAGGTGCCTGGATGGAGGAGCAGCTGTGGATATTGTGTTCTTGGACTTTGCAAAGGCATTTGACACTGTCCCTCATAGACGCCTGATGGGTAAAATTAGGGCTATTGGTTTGGCAGAAATCATTTGCAATTGGATTGAAAACTGGCTGAAGGATCGTATCCAGAGAGTTGTGGTCAATGATTCCTACTCGGAATGGTCACCAGTTATGAGTGGTGTACCTCAGGGTTCTGTGCTTGGCCCACTACTATTTAATATATTTATTAATGATATAGAGGTAGGAATTAATAGCACTGTGTCTATTTTTGCAGATGACACCAAACTGTGTAGTGTAATACAGTCTATGGAGGATGTTCATAGGCTGCAGGGTGACTTGGACAAACTGAATGTTTGGTCATCCACTTGGCAAATGAGGTTTAATGTGGATAAATGTAATGTTATGCACCTGGGGGCCAATAATCCAAAGACAAAATATGTCCTTGGGGGAGTAAATCTGGGAGAGTCCCTTGTTGAGAAGGACCTGGGGGTACTAGTAGATCATAAATTGAATAACAGCATGCAATGTCAATCAGCTGCCTCTAAAGCTAGTAGGATCATGTCATGTATCAAAAGTGGAATGGACTCTCGTGATAGGGATGTAATATTACCACTATACAAGGCACTGGTTCGGCCACACCTGGAATATGCTGTCCAGTTCTGGGCACCGGTCCATAAAAAGGATGCCCTGGAGCTGCAGAGGGTTCAACGTAGAGCCACAAAACTGATAAGGGGTATGGAGGGTCTTAGTTATGAGGAAAGATTAAAACAACTAGATTTATTTAGTCTGGAAAAGAGACGACTACGAGGGGACATGATTAATTTATATAAATATATGAATGGTCCATACAAAAAATATGGTGGTAAATTGTTCCAGATTAAATCAAATCAAAAGACGAGGGGGCACTGTCTCCGTTTGGAGAAACCAAGGTTTAATCACCGGAGGCGACAGGGCTTTTTTACTATGAGAACTGTCAATCTGTGGAATAGCCTGCCTCAGGCGCTGGTCACAGCAGGGACAGCGGAGAGCTTCAAGAAGGGTCTAGATGCCTTTTTAACCTAAATAACATTGATTGTTATGCTATATGGGATTGTTTCCCCTAAATCCCTTCCTCATCCAATCCCTACCCTTCCTCGGTTGAACTTGATGGACAAGTGTCTTTTTTCAACCGTATAAACTATGAAACTATAATTTACATTGCACTTCAAAGTTGATTTTTAGGACGATGCCACAACATTGGACCATGAAAGAAAGAAAAACGAGAAGGTATTAAGCTTCCAGACAATATACTGGTAGTGGTTTATTAGGCAAATTGCTGATGACAGTTTCACTTTAGACCATTCAATGATACAGTGAAGCAGAGGTACTCTGCAGGCTGCATCAGATGTATAGTGACAAAGGACACATCATGTTTCAGTGATTTGCCCTTTCATCAGACAGCACAATTGGAAACCACCATGCCACCTTATTGGAAAGTGTTGAGACAGAATGTAAGTTTTGAGCAGATTTGAGGCTGGGGACACATGTAGTGAATTAGCAGGCTGCTAGACAGCAGGTGGGGCCCACTGTATGTATAATGAAAAAAGAGTCACTGTATACATATATTAATAAACGGGGGTGCTGGATGGTAGAGGGATGTTATATATAAATTAGGGGGGTATCATATCTTAATTTATGGGATGCTGTATCTAAATTGGTGAGGGGGGCTTTGAATAAAAATTTGCTAAGGGGAAGTTGTATGTACATTTATTAGGTGTGTTGGGTGTATATTCATTAAGGGGGGCACTGTATATCCTGATGTTCTGTTGCATTAAAGCCAGCGCCAATGCGCCAAAATCCGATCGTGTGGGACACAATCCCCTTCTAAATGCCTGTCCCGGCTGCGCAATCCCCGAAAAGTAAAAAAACCCGAAGGAAATGCAGCAGCGGGACCCTTAGTAAATAAACCCCATTATCTTGAAGTTTAGATAATTCTGATAAAAATATACCACTACCCTGGCTACTCTTATTTCTCGTAATACTACTGTATACTGATTTTTGGCTTATATGATGGCAGGAGGCAGAAATAACTATTAGTGTATAAATTATAAATCATATTAGAATGTTAGTGTGTTAGTGAAGTGTACCAGAGACTGTGCTAGGACACATGAAGAAAGAATTCCTTTGTCTTACTAGCTCTGCATCCTATAACTGTTTTTGTTGCTATTTATGTGACAAACCTCAGTGAGTGATGTGAGCCAACTGCTGTAATATGATTTCATCCAATGTCTTTAAAGAGCACTTGCACTAGCAGAAGCTATACATTACAGTTGTATCTAAACATAGGGGGCACATGAGGCCATACATTTTATGCCAATGAACTACATACTGACTTGAGTGCACAATTTTATAGACTATTAAATGTTTCCTAGAGGATTTAAGATGTATTTATGCTAAACTAGCAGAGCATATCGAATAGGGAAGTGTGCAGCCATATAGTCAGGCAGGGTTTCTGCTGGAAACTTGAATTAATACAGTGAAGCCCTTGAGATTCTATGGACAACTGAACCATAAGACTACATAAGTAAAAAAAAAAATACAAGTTATAAGAATTTACATTTAATGAGTGACCACCAAGTCAAGTTTAGTTTATTCATATTGAATTTAAGAATCTATTTAAGCATACTATTGTAATAAATTTATTGGGACATATTTATCATTTGGCAGGTATCTTACTCCAGTGTCTTGGGAGCTCTTTAGATGTCTTTTACAAATCGGATTTATATAGCGGCTCAGACAGCTTGATAAAAGTGGTTTAATTTTGGCATATGAGGTTTTAATATCTGAAGGGGATTATTGACTTTAAAGAGGACACTTAACCATCCACAGGTCCTTATGGACAAGTGGTTTAGTGTGCCAAATCAGCCTTTATGGCAGCTATTAAAATAAAAAACTTTCTAAACACTGTGGTCTGGTGCGCAGTTGCACAGTGAAACGGCATACTACATTTTGACTTTACGGCGCAAGCGTCATGAAGCTGGGGTGTAGCCCTCCATTAAAGAACTCCAACGGCGCACGGAGCAGAAAAGATAAGTCTGATGCATGTCATCGGACTCCTCTCTAGGTAAGAATAGATTTTTTTTTTTAAATTACGGGCACATAGGGACTTGATAAAAGGTGATATGAGATACTAAACCACTGGTTTGGTGTCCCAAATCGCCATGACAGGTCCTCTTTAACTAAAAAGTTGTAAAAAAGTTGCACATTTTGGGATTTGCACTTCATGGATGAGATCAGAAGTATCTGAGAGCAAAAGTGTTCTAGTTGCACATGACATAATAATAATACTTTATTATCCCAGAAGGGCATTTAAAGTGTCACCTCAGCAATACAAAAAATTGACAAGACAGCACATATATAAAAACTCACATAAAAAGGAACACATATACAATAAGACAAAGTAAAACATCCAACTTTCAGCTAAGCTTTCATTTCATAAACAGCTGTGGGAAAATAAAAACTGAGCTATGAGTGGTTGGCTTGAGCAACTATAACACTTTTGCTCTCAGACACTTCTGATAAATCTCAGCCCATGAATCTATCTATCTACCACGTCTGAGAGTCCTCCATGTGTTTTTATGCAAACTGTATGCAGGCTTTCAAATTTCTTGCTCTCTGGAGAGGCTTCCATATAAGCAATCAGATCCTGCAGGGTAAAAGTAACCTAGACGGTCTGAAATATAAAAAAAATGTAAATTTTTTCAAAATGAAAAGATGAAATCACCCCCTTTCCATAGAACACCTAAATAAATAAACAGTAAAAATCATAAACATGTTTGGTATCGCCACAGCCCAAATGCCCGTTCTATCATAAAAGATTATTCCCGACTGTGAACACTGTAACCAAAAATAGCATCCAAATGTCCCTAATCTACACTTTTTCACCATTTTACCATCCATGAATCAAAAATGAACAAACAGACAAAATGCCAGCACGTATCGCAAAAAATGACACGTTGCATAGGTCCGTTTACACCAAAGTGTGAAAAAGTTATTGGCCTCAGAATTTGGCAAAATATGGCAAATATTTTTTTGTACAAAAAATTTTAACCACTTATTAACCACCATCTTAAGGAGCCATTGACTGCTGAAAGCTTTGGCATTTAGCAACCAACCACAGCTCAGCTTTTATTTTGCCACAGGTTATTAATATGAGGGCTTAAGCTTTGGATGGTTACTGTAGACAATGGGGCAGATTTATCAAGCTGTCTGAAAGTCAGAATATTTCCAGTTGCCCATGGCAACCAATCACAGCTCCCCTTTAAAATATTCATGAGCACTGGTAAAATGAAAGCTAAGCTGTGATTGGTTGCCATGGGCAACTGGAAATATTCTGACTTTCAGACAGCTTGATAAATCTGCCCCAATGAGTATAAAACAGCTTATGTGTGGTAATATGAATAGAGATGGATACAGACAGAAAGACAGAGATAGATATAAAATATATTTTGTTAAGCCATTCTATTTTAAGAGCAGGTATTTACTATCCTGGGCAATGCCTGAGGCTACAGCTTGTATATAATATATTTTAACAATTATGCAATTTTCAATTCCTGATCTAAGGATTTAGGTCATGAGTGAACATTTATTGGCCCATGAACTGCATTGTCTTCCTTTTCAACTTTAAAGAGGTATTCCCACGAAGACAAGATTCTTAAATATACTTAGGATAACAAAACAACACATTCTGTAATTCACTATTATTAACAAAAATACAGCATTTTACATATATTATTCCAACCTGTCAGTCCTATCAGTCCTGGTTGATACAGTTTTGGTTGCCCTGGGATCCGACTGTAAATTTCGAAAAAACATCCAAAGAAAAGAGAAAAACAGGCAACTGCGTCTTTTGCATAGGTTATGCACTATGAGGATAAACAGTCCATGTTCAGACACTGACATGTATTGCTAGGTGGTGCACTCCTCGTAAAAAAGCCAGGTAGTATATCATCCAATGTGCGAGAAAAGAAAGAACAGGTCACTCACCAAAATAGCAGTCTTTATTCAAGCCAGCAGGGTAACATTGAGAGGTGCCGGGCACGCCACAAACAACAGGCTATTTTGCACGTTTTGTCCCTGCCGTAGGTTCTATATTGGGAAAACGATTCGACATTTGCATATCCGGTTCCGAGAACACATTAGCTCTGTAAGGACCGGACACGGTTCCCCTCGACTTATAGAACACATCAGAACAGCACATTCGGGATGCACAGAGGTACTATGATTTGTAGGTATCGATAGGGTTAATGTGAACCCTTCAGGTGGGGATGGGAACAGAGAGCTATTGAGATGTGAGGCCAGATGGATCATGCGTACCAAAGCTATGGGACTGATAGGTCTTAATGACTGCAATGAATTAAGTGTATTCTTATGATCAAAGATATGTATGTATAGATAACTGAAAATCTCTACTTAGTATAGTTACTGGGGGTAAAACCTGCGTAGTTACGATCATTTTATTATGTGGTGGAGGTTCACTGTTTACTGTTTCTATGGTAACCCGGCCATAACTATGGTAAACAGCCTGTTGTTTGTGGCGTGCCCGGCACCTCTCAATGTTACCCTGCTGGCTTGAATAAAGACTGCTATTTTGGTGGAAAAAAAAAACGTGAAACAGCCTGTTGTTTGTGGCGTGCCCGACACCTCTCAATGTTACCCTGCTGGCTTGAATAAAGACTGCTATTTTGGAGAGTGTCCGTTCTACAGTCGGACATTGGATGTCCGACTGTAAATTTTCTGGCTTCGAGCCAGGCATGGCAGATGCTTCTCATGAAAGTCTTCTCCTTTTGCTCGCTGCAGTGTCTCTGCACTCCAGTCCCGCCCCACTGCATTCCAAGATGAACTAACAGACACGCGCTTCCCGCTGGCAAGCTGCAGTGTGAGGAGACCAAATCTACAAGATAAGATCTTTATAGCAGGGGAAGGAGTTTTAGCAGAGCTGACTGCATGTTTTATAGCTCAGATCTAGTACAGCTGAGATTGTCATTGTGTGTTATATGCATCTCATGGCTCTCATCATCTCTCATCTCTGATCTATCTCATCTCTCTTTTTCTATGTGTCAGATACAAGTATAATGTTCAGAAGCTGAAGTGTAGAAAGTGTAGTGTAAAGTGTAGATAAACCTGTACCCTGATAATCTAAGGACTTTGTCAGCACATAGCATCTCATAGCACTAGAGGGATCATAATGTGTTTGCTTAGCGAGTCCCCATTCACACTATGGAATTTTACACTGACCATCACTGAGAGTTATAGGAGCTAAAACAGCAATAAAACTGAGTAAAATTGTAAAGTAAGGGGGTACAAATTGTCTTTATTGTGTAAACATCACAAGGGGATTCAACTTTGAGAACTTTCTTTCATGGGTAAAAAACCCCATTAAGGTGTCGCACCAGTAACCAGCAACCTAGTTGCACCAACAACAGTAAAGCAAAAATGCCACCACATGAATTATAAATACCACAGAAGAGCAATAAATGCTACTTCAGAAACCAAATACTTCATTCAGAGCAGATAATAATAAAACTGGAGACCCTAATGCATAGAATGATAATAAAAGAGAGACCCAAAAATAGACAAAAGTAATACTAAAAAACATTAGAAGTTCAACGGCACCAAAAAGCATGAAAAAAACTCTGTGGGTGCAGATCCCAAAAATACTGGTCTTGACACACCAGACAATAATAATCCAAAAAGAAAAGAGACTGCACTCCAGATTGAATGTGAACAAATGGATGGGTGCTTTGAGTGCAACGTTTCAGACCCTTTTCAGGATCCTTTTTCAAGCCAAGGGGGCAAAAATAATACTAGAAACCCCAAGAGCTAACAAAAAATAAATAAATCCTCTCCCTTCCTGCCTCCTCTTCTCCTCCCTGCACCACACTACAGCCTGGCAGGTCTCCAGCAGGTGGTGTGTGCAAGAAAAGTGGAGGGAGAGCCTGATGGAAGAGGTTTCTCCTTGGGACAACCCCTAAGATGTATATGGAAGTCCCTGGTTGATGCAGGATGGGGAGCTCGTGATGGTGAAGCAGCCTGATCCAGGGATCACACGGATGCCTGTTGTGCAAATCAACTCATGGTTCTTTATTGGAACTTGAACAGCAGGCAACGGCCTAACATCAATTGCAGGTTCAGCTGGCTGGTAAGAGATAGCTGGTCCGCAGTAAGGGTTTCTCACAGCCTGGTAGTAGCTTCAGGCTGGGCTGGTAGATGGAGCCGAGTCCGGACAGTGGACCTCAGCTCCAGGGCTTAGTCTCCTGACTTGCCCAAGGTGTCAGGCCGCTACCTGAGACACCTCTGGTAGTGTGACACTGGCTTATGCAGCACAGGCAGGTTGTGCACTCTCCTCTGCTTCTACTTAGACATGTACTCCCGCCCACAAAGGGTTTTTATACTCCCCTAGTGAGGTGGCAGCACTCTCCAATCAACTTCCAGCTTGCTTCACAATAACAAAAAAAGCATATTATTGATTAAAGACAATTGATATGTTAACTGTTTCTCTCCCAGGCAGTGGTTCCAGCTGCAATTACTAAGTTCTATACTTTTGGAGACCTCCTAGCAAGGTGATCAGTATCCTTAGGTAGCTCCTAACATGGAGAGGGTGCTTTACGCAACAACTTATTACCCTATCGGCATGGTTGATGCATACCCCCCTTGGTAATTGAAAGAGCTGCCCATGGCTCGGCTATGGACCGTATAGGGATGTAGGTTGGGGTTGGATAGTAGTGTACAGCCTCCAGAAGGTCCACACACACTACAACCTGGATTTGCAAAAACCTAAGTGCACTTTGAATGAAGTTTTAGGGCTATGTGCAGTGTAGGGGAGACAAACCGCCCATGTTCTTGGCTATTGGAACTGGGGTTGGTGTCATACTCAAAACAGTACATCACATAGAGTACCATTCAGTTGGTAGCTATCACTCTTAAACCAACAGTTTTCTTAGGTAAGCAGTGGTGTCATGTCCTTTAATCCACTCCTTGCCTGAAATTTGTCCAAGGACACATCACTTAGGCATTATCATAGACATATGACATAAAATATGTTATACCTGCCACGTTGTGGTCTTACCATAGTGTGCAACATCTACTGCTTAGAAACCCCTGGTCCCCTAAAGACCCACGGTTAACAGAGGCCACACAAGTACAGAGCTCTGATTTTAGGCATAAGCCTGCAGTCAGGATTTGACAGAAAAACAAATATATACGGTCTGACAGTCTTTACCACCTAGCTGCAAAGCCTATCAAACGGTTAACACATACTAATATTTAGTACTTGTTACTATATTTGTGTAAACATCTCAATGGCAATAAGCAGCTCATAGGGTAATTCACTTGAAAAATGGGCTACTTTTAGTAGCAAATAGAGCAATGTCCATTTCCTGAAAAGGAAGGCATTGTATGCAACACATCAATAAGGAATGTCCATTTCACCTTAAAAGGGAGAGCATAATATTGAAGGCAATCAATTATATTTAATTAAATGCCTTTCTTCCTAGAAGAATACTGACTATACGTTTCTCAGGTGAGCTCAATACCTCAGAGTCCATTCCCTGGGTATCAGTAGCAATATCAGTAGCATAATATCAGTAGCATAATATATACAATGATGAGAATACCTGGTTAAGGGTTACAGCCCTTAAAGGAGTCATTTCTTATCTGGAACATCCTTAGATTCTTCCACAGGAACAACAGCAGCATGGACATTGTCATTGACAGAAATGGTTCCAGTAGTTTGGGGTGCATTGTTATCAGCAGCCAGCTAGAGACACCTGTTGGCCTAGGTGAAGGATGGATCTGTTGCCTGGAGACATCTGGTGGTGGAAACTGGAACAGCAGAGGTAGATGGAGAAGCAGCCAGGGTGTCATCTGGCGCAGGTGTGGTTGTAGCAGGACCGCGGGTTTTGGGAACATGTGCGATTGCAGGAACGGATGATGCTGGAAAAGGTCCCGATGCAGCCAGAGGATCAACCTGTGAAACAGAAGCTCTCACCGTCGGGAGATCATCCACTGGCAGGGTCGATTTAGCAGGAATCTCCGGAACACTGGTGGGCTTTGGGACTGCTGACATGGGACACCCAGAAGCTGGAGCTGGAACACTGGGAAGGTCATCTGCAGTAACAGGCATCTTAGCGAAGGAGGGAGGCAGGCACTTCTCTGACCGACCTTCAGTAGCTGTAGAGCACATGATGATGACCGCAGGAGCTTTAGATTCTTCTCCATTGCTGACAGATGGAGGAGTGTTATTCCGGACTGACCTGCAGCTGTTGAGCTCGCAGTGGCGACCTCTGAAGCTGGCAGGGGGCTGGCAGGAGACAGCATGGGCCTCTTGGCAGGTGGCCCTGGATACTCCGTAAGCTGGTCAGCATCTTTTGATAAGGCGTCATGCCCTTTTAAGAAAGTCCCTTTGGTAGTCTGGCCTCCTGAAGGGAGATGTTGGTCCTCTATGTTGAGGCCGGAATGTATCCTAGCTGTGGCTAAGGGAGACATGGTAACAGTCACTGTGATGAAGGCCCTGGGGACCATGGTACTAATATCAGTGGTGGTCCCTTCAAGGTCTGGAATTGGAGGAAGCAGCTACCGTGAGGAATCAGACATTTTGAACTTTGTGCGGAGGATGGTGGCAGCAGACGGGAGGACCCCGGTGCCTCTGGGTATGCCCTGCAGTACTTGGTTCAACACTTCAGTGGATGTTTGACAGCACGTACAGAACTCCAAGATGGACGATTAACCTCTCTTATGCTTCTTCTCAGAGGAACCTTGTAGGCTCTCACTGGCGTTGCAGCCCTGGAGAGTTTCGTACCAGAGGGAGGGGCTTGAGTCCTTCCCGCCAGGAGCTTGGCGGCCTGAACTTCCTCCTGCGCCACGGAGCTCTAAGGCAATATTTGCTCCATTTCCCGCCAGTAGGTTTTGGCGGGCTGGATTTTCATTCTGTGTAGCACAGTCCTTGCAGCGGTTAACACCTTCAGTGCTGCAGCAGCGCTTTTCCAGCAGATATAGTAGAGTGGACACAGTTCTTTGCGGGTGTTAACCCTATTGGTGCTGGAGCAGCCCTCGAAAGCACAAGACAGCAATAAAACACAGTCTGTCTTGCAAAGTCCAATCATAGTTTGGCCTGAACCCGTATAGCAGCAGGGTTAGGCAGCACAGTTAAATAAAATTACAGTAAAAAGTATAAGGCACAGAAGTAGATAATCTTGTTCGTAACGCCACTTGCAACATCCCCCTTTCTTCAGTGGTTGTAGACAGCTGGGCCCAGAATACCAGCTTATGCTGTCTTGGGCACGCTATGGTCACAGTGCTTGTGACATGGAGAGGGCGCTATTCGCAAAAGCTACCTACCCTATACATCAGCAGGGTTGTAGCAGAAAGTTCCCAAATTTGAATCCCCTATTGATGTTAACACAATAAAGATCATTTTAAACTCCCTTACTTTTACAATTTTACTCAGATTTATTGCTGTTTTAGCTAATATAACTCAGTGCTGGTTATTGTAGAATTCCAGAGTGAGGACGAGGAGACTCTAATCAGACACTTCTTGAATCCTCTGTGTATTAAATCCTGTGTGCTGACAATGTGCTTAGATTATCAGGGTACAGGATAACAACTTCTGAACATTCTTCTAGTATCTGACACAGAAAGATCAGAGAGATGATGATATCCATAAGATGGATATAAAACACAATGACACTCTCAGCTCTGCTAACTCACCTATAACATACACAGTTCTGCTATATGCCTCCCTCCCAGATAAAGACCTTATCTTGCCTAAGCTTGTAGAGTAAGTCTGCACACTGCTGCTTGCTGGCAGGAAGTGTCCGAGATGGTCTTGTAATGCCGTGGGAGGGGCAGGATGCAGAGAGAACTGCAGTGTGCATGAGAATAATCCAACCATAGTCAGAAGATATACGGTCAGATTTGGGGACACCAACATTGTAAACGGCAGGACTAATAGATACAGGTTGGAAGTATATCTGTGAAATGCTGTATTTTTTGTTAAAGTGTAACTGTAAAGTTGCTGACAAAAAATAAATTAAGCACAGCTGGAGAGAGCCTATGACAACAATTCCAATAATACCTGTATCATGTTGCTGGCTTCTTCTTTTCCTGAGATATAGGGCTAATACATAGATGAGGCTATCTGTAATATCCTCTCAGCTTTCACTGAAGTAGCCATACTTCTTGGTTGTGACATCAGCAGGGCTGAATTATAGGTGGCCCCCACCAAATGTGGGCGTTTTAGGCGGTTGCATAGCCGCCCAAATTGCTCACAGTATGGGCAGGTCCAGTGGCGGCTTTTACCTGAATCAGCTGGTTCAGAGACTTTAGCCCATAGCAGAGCAAGTGAGCAGTTCCCTGCTTTGCTATAGACAATCGGGCTATGACAAGATGGCAGCCCCTGCTGCTGGCACCACAGTGACGTCACACACTTCGCCGCCATAACCCAAAGGGAGTATCCTGACACCGCGTGGGAAGAGCTGTATAAAGTGATTTCTGGGGGGCTGTATACAGTGATTACTGGGGGCTGTATATAGTTATTGCTTGGGGGCTGTATATAGTGATTGCTGGGAGGCTGTATATAGTGATTGCGGGGGGGGGCTGTATATAGTGATTGAAGCCACTGTGCTGCCCACTAAGCCACTGTGCTGCCCTAAATGACACAGTCAACATGACCATGGCAATTAATTGACTGCAGGGGAATTCTCCCTACGATCGTCACCACAGCTTTCTTGGAGTGGTCTGATTGTTGCTATGGCAGCCCCTGGGTCTGATCTTGAACCCCAATGGATGTCCATAGTAAATGCCTGTAAGACCCTGTCACAGACAGGACCTTGCAAGCACTGTTTCAGCCTATATGATTGCATAATTTCATCAGTATTGCAGGGTATTGATAATGAACAAGCAATAGAAAAAATGCTTGTTGGTGTCCCATAGAGGGACAAATAAAAAGGTAAAAAAAAGTTAAAAACTAATAAACTAGTAAACTAATAAATTAAGAAGAAAATGCTCCCAAAGCCCTAGTACATACAAAAGTGACATACAAGATAAAAAAAGTGTAAATCACCATATAAACCCCACTTTTATAGTCTCGCCACAAACTGTGTAAAAGTTAAAAAAAAAATTAAAAAAAATGATGATTTACCTATCTTGTCCCACATAAAATGCAATAAAAAGTGATCTAAAAAATGTATCTATACCAAAATGGTACTACTGTAAAGTACATGTCCAAAAAGCAAGCTCTCAAGACCAAAAGATAAAAGCTTGGTAACTTGGAAAATGGTGATGCAAAAATGAAAACTCCCCCCCCCCATTAGGTTTTATTCTCCAAAATTAGTAAATTGCAAGGAAAAATATAGAAATTTGTTATCACAATAATTGTACTGACCCATTGAATAAAGATAACATATAACTTAGAGTATGTGCATCTCATCCTGCAAAAAAAAGCCCTCATATGAAGACATTCACAGAAAAACAAATATTTCATAGCTCACAAAAGTGCGCCAAGAACCAATTAAAACTGTTTAATCCTGTATGGCAAAACTGGCTGCTGCATAGCTCTCGTTCCCTTTTGCACCCCACTATGCACCCATAGTCTGCACGCGCTAAGTTCTGGCCATGTAAGAATGGCGCAAATCCTTAACAAAAGATGCTGACCACCCTGCAGAGTATACAGGGCCCCAGCTACTGAAGGTCGGTCAGAGAAGTGCCCTGCCTCCCTTCTTTTCTGAGATGCCTGCTGCCACTGATGACCTTGCCGCTGTTCCAGCTGCAGCTCCGGTTTTTGGGTGTCCCAGAGCTCATCAGTGTTCCTGATGTTCCTGAGTCGATCCTGCCAGTGGATGATCTCAAGGCAGTGAGAGCTTCTCTTTTACAGGTTGATCCTCCAGCTGCATCAGAACATGTTACAGCATCACAGCTGCACCAGATTACAACCCTGCTGCTTCTGCATCTTCCTCTGCAGTTTCCGCCACCAGATGTCTCTAGGTAATAGATCCAGCCACTGCTGCCTTCACTCAGGCTGATGATGTTCCTGCGGCAGTTCTTGCCGCTTATATTCCAGCATCGGATGCTGAGGATACCCTTAAGGACTGCAACCCTTAAACAGGTACTTTTTATTATTGTACATACCATTTGTGTATGTACTTAGTACGACACCAACCCCGGTTCCAATAGCCAGAACCATGGGCGGCTTGTCTACCGCACCCTGTTTATGCTCTGCATGTAGCCTAAGCACTTTACTGAAACACACTTTACTTTATTTTATGCTCTCTAGTTATATATGTCTCATGTGGAGCATTTGGAGTCTTTATAACTACTTACCAGCCCCAGTCCATATACCCACTAGGACTATAGCCAAGCCATGGGGAGCTAGTTCAAATACTAAGGGGGAATGCAACAATGCATAGGATAGGTAGGTGTTGAAAAAGTGTCCCTCTCCTTGTCAGGAGCTGTCTGGCAAGCCTGTGCAACTTATGCAGTGGCTCCAACATGGTAAACTTAGTAACCGCAGCTTTAAGCCTCTGCCTGGGAGGTCAAGAGGTTAATTTCTCTATCCAATGGTATGCTCTGGACAAGTGCTTGCCACCTCATAAGGAGGACTTTATAAAACCCCCTGTAGGTGGGAGCACATGGTCAGCAAATTAAGGCTCTTCTCACCCAGGAAGTCAGTGAGGTCAGACTCCCACAGAGTCAGTGATCCAGACCAAGAAGCAGAGGTGTCACAGGCAAGCTGCCTGACACCTTGGCCAGTCCCAAGTAGACCCTGTGGACAAAGATCCATCATCAGGACTCTGTCACATCTTTAACAGCCCAGCCTGAAGCTATTATCCAGGCTGTGAGCAACTATCTTTCTGTGGACCTGCACTCCATCCAGCTATCTCCTTCTGGCTGAAGTTCTGCTGATGTTTAAGACCCTGTTCGCTGTTCCAATAAAGTTATTCTACACCAATGGGCCTCCGAGTGATCCCTGGATTAGGCTGTCCACCATCACGGGCTCCCCATCCTCCCTCATCAGGGATCCCTATCTACACATTGGGGTTGCCCCAGGGAGAAACCTATTCTATCAGCATCTTTTTGCATGCACCACCTGCTGGAGACCGCCAGGCTCTGGACAAGGCCTCTGTTCCGGTATACCAAGCACTATGAGCATCACGTGCTGCAAGGCCGCAACAGCCAGGTATTCCGGGCCCCGGCTTAATTTCGGCCACAAGAAAGGCTAGGCCCCGGTGGGGGATGTTGCATAGAGAGGAAAAGAAGGGAATTTCTAGTGTATGACATTGAAGGACTAAGAATAGCACAAAGAGAACCAAAAAAGAAAATCAGGGAATGTAAGAATAATCATAAAGCTTGATTGGAGGGGGGGGGGGGGGGGGCTGCAGACACAGAAAAGTAAGGAGTTGTGGGCAGGGTTCAAAAGGATTATGGGTCTGAATGAAAAGGCAAGGACGGTTGAGGGTGATAGGGAGAGAGCTAGGAGTGTGGTGATGAAATGTCTTTTCCAAGGGCAGAGGTAGAAAAACTAATACAGAAAAAAACTCATTAGTTTTACTATCACCATCTTTCAGAGGCATAACTTTACTTTTTTTCCTTTGACAGAGCTGAGGGCTTATTTTTAACGTGAAAATTGTTCTTTTCAGTGGTACCATTTTGGCCAAAAAGTTTTTTTCCCAACTTCAATTAGACTTTATAGTGAGATAAGACTTGTAGGTAGTAAAGTTTGGTGCATATTAACATTATTGTGAGAATTTTATATTTTTGAACCCCTTATTGAAACAGCCTGAAAAGGCTCTAATGACCAGGGCATTTTTAGCGAATTTTTGTATATGGCGCCATAACGGCTATTTATTTTGTGGGCTACCTTAAAATTTTATGTGGCTTTTTTGAGATGCATAGAGCTAGTTTAAACATAATAAAAGTTTAAAGATTGTTTTTCATATTTAGCTTTATTTGGGGTTAAAAGTGGAAAAAAGGTATTTTGTAATTTATTATTATTTTTTAAATCAACATAAAATTAACAATATTAATGAATTCCCTATTTTGTTTTGGTCATTTTGATATATAATATGTATAGTTTCAGGTAAAGAGAGGTGACTATGGCAATGTTTTTTGTATAGGGAAATGTAAATATATTTTTAATATCAATCAATGCTTGCATTTTGTCACAACTTGTTGGTTTTTGTTTGTCCACTCGTCTCTTGATGATTGACCACAAGTTCTCAATGGGATTAAGATCTGGGGAGTTTCCAGGCCAAGGACCCAAAATCTCTATGTTTTGTTCCATGAGCCATTTAGTTATCACCTTTGCTTTATGGCTCGGTGCTCCATGATGCTGGAAAAGGCATTGTTGATCACCAAACTGCTCTTGGACGTTTGGGAGAAGTTGCTCTTGGAGGACATTCTGGTACCATTCTTTATTCATGGATGTGTCTTTAGGCAAGACTGTGAGAGAGCCGATTCCCTTGGCTGAGAAGCAACCCCACACATGAATGGTTGCAGGACACTTTACAGTTGGCATGAGACAAGACTGGTGTTATCGCTCACCTTGTCTTCTCCGAACAAGCTGTTTTCCAGATGTTCCAAACAATCGGAAAGGGGATTCATCAGAGAAAATGACTTTACCCCAGTCCTCAGCCGTCCACTCCCTGTACCTTCTGCAGAATATCAGTCTGTCCCTGATAATTTTTCTGGAGAGAAGTGGCTTCTTTGCTGCCCTCCTTGACACCAGGCCTTTCTCCAAGAGTCTCCACCTCACAGTGCGTGCAGATGCACTCACACCTGCCTGCTGCCATTCCTGAGCAAGCTCTGCACTGCTGGTAGCCCGATCCCGAAGCTGAAACACTTTTAAGAGACAGTCCTGGCACTTGCTGGTCCTTATTGGACGTCCTGGAGCCTTTTTGGCAACAATGGAACCTCTCTCCTTGAATTCCTTGATGATGCGATAGATTGTTGACTGAGGTGCAATCTTTCTAGCTGCAATACTCTTCCATCTTAGGCCAGTTTTGTGCAGTGCAATGATGACTGCAAGTGTTAGAGATAATCATGGTTAACAGAAGAGAAACAATGATGCCAAGCACCAGCCTCCTTTTAAAGTGTCCAGTGATGTGATTCTTACTTAAAGGGGTATTCTCGTCTGGGCACTCACATTCAGTTTCATTAATCTGCCATATATAAACATTTCTCCAACTGGATGTTATTAAAAAAAATGTTCCTGTGTGAAGATAATTTCTCATAAATGTAGTCATGTTGTCCCTTAGAAACGAGATAGCTTCCTCCAATACGGCCACCTCTGCTGGAGGGATTGCACAAAGAAACAAAAGGTTTTTGTATATGAAATGTCCGGGAGTTATTATATGTCCCACATCTGTCCTGAGGTAATGATTGCTGAAGCCAGGAGGTCAGGCAGAGCTCAATAGCGCATGTCTGGCCACCGCTGCCAGAGTGTGAGATGGTCGTATCCGAGGAAGCCATCTCGTTTCTAAGGGACAACATGGCTACATTTATGAGAAATTATCTTCACACAGGAACATTTTTTTTTATTAACATCCAATTGAAGAAATGTTTACATATGGCAAATGAATTAAATTAAATGTAAATGCCCAGATGGGAAAACCCCTTTAATCATGACAGATTGATCTCCAGCCCTGTCCTCATCAACACCCACACCTGTGTTAATGGAGCAATCACTGAAACGATGTTAGCTGCTCCTTTTAAGGCAGGCCTGCAATGAAGTTGAAATGTGTTTTGGGGGAAAAAGTAAATTTTCTAGGTAAATAATGACTTTGCAATTAATTGCTGTTAAGCTGATCACTCTTTATAACATTCTGGATTATATGCAAATTGCCATTATGAAACCTGATGCAGTAGACTTTGTAAAAATTAACATTCGTATAATTCTCAAAACTTATGGCCATGACAGTACACTTGTATTGCAGTGTACAGAGTACATATGCTCAGTTACTTACAGCCGGGTCCTACCAGGAGGCAGAACCCGGCATACAGAGGGGGCCTAGGGGCACTCGCCGGACCCGGGGCTGCGGTAGGAGGGATCGGATCACCTCGGTGTATGCACGGTGGGGACACTTAGACGCTGCGTCCTGCTTAACAGAGGCATGGTAGGGGTTACCCTAGACCGGCACCAGACTGACCCGATGTCCCAAAATCTTGTTCTGACATGCCCCCGTAGAAAGGCGTTGCGCCAGAAGAAGTACCCTTAATGACCGACGTTGAATCCTGATTGGGTAGTCATTAATTAAATGTTCAAATGTTAAAGTGTTCAAGTTATAACTATATAAAGGGACGAATGTCAGATTAAGAAAGAGATGCTGAGTTGGCTGCATCTCTAAGGAATTAAAATATGTATTGATATGGGAGTTATTATCAGTTTTAAGTAGTTATTTCATTCTTATTTGTATTTTTATTAGAATTAAACTACCAGGGAAATGTTCAAAACCACATGGCAGTGAAGGCTTAATTTTACATTTATTAGCAATTACTTTTCAGAAGGTTTTAACACGAGCCTAGCCATTTCCTGTTTCAGGTTGATTCTCTTTCTTCAAAATACTGTATATACTCGAGTATAAGCCGAAAAATGTGCTGAAAACCTCAAACTAGGCTTATACTCGAGTAAAAAAAAAATTAATCATAACTTACCTTTCTGGCGGCCCCCGCAGGTCTTCTGTGGGATCCGTCCGGCAGCCGGCACACACTCTTGATGTCAGTGGTGGCGACTGATTGACTGTGCGCCGCACGGACTTGTCACTGCCGGATGTATCTCACAGAAGACCCGCAGGCGGGGCCATCGGAAAGGTGAGTTTTGATTTTTTTTTTAATTAATTGGCTGTACGACAGGAAACGGGGAGCCGGCTGCACGATTGAGCGGGGGGGTTGGCTATATACTGGGGCAGGGCTGCTGGATATATACTGGGGCAGGGGCTGCAGGCTGTATACTGGGGGCAGGGGCTGCTGGCTATATACTGGGGGCAGGGGCTGCTGGCTATATACTGGGGCAGGGACTGCTGGCTATATGCTGGGGTTGGGGTTGCTGGCTATATACTGGGGCAGGGGCTGCTGCTATATACTGGGGGATATGGGCTGGCAGGCTATATACTGGGTAGGCTGTCCAATGCATTTTCCACCCTCGGCTTATACTCGAGTCAATAGGTTTTCCCAGGTTTTTGTGGTAAAATTAGGGGCCTCTGCTTATACTCGGGTTGGCTTATACTCAAGTATATACGGTAGTCCTGCTGCTACCACTGTCACATATTAATCCTTTCCCTTCCAGGCATTTCTGGAAATTTTGTAAGGTTATTGGCCAAAGCAATGTTTACAATTTTGACATGTACAAATAAAACCGAAATTACAGCATAAAGGATTGTACTAATTCCCATAAAACCATATATTTTCTAAAAGCAGACACTTGTTCCATTTTTTAAATTGCATTAAGGAGTTTATAGGCATAGACACCTCCATGCAATTTTGATTTAAAGTGTAAACTTTTATTTAAAAATGCAAAACAGTGCCCCAAAACAGAAAATAATTTGCTTCATGGTTGGCTCCAGGTTTTAGTAGGCCCCTGGACGACAGAGCCTCAGTGGGCCTCTTTGCAGTGAACTCATGTGGCAGCATTCAAAATTCAAACTAGAACAGGCAGAACTACAAGTATCAGCAATTTGTATGTTAGTTACCTTATGTGTGGGCCTAATGGAAATGGATAGTCCACACATAAGATCTTTCCTGCACTTGATGATAAATGGTTTCCCAGACGAAAGACAAGGGGAATCAGGGGTGCTCTTATTATATAAGGTACAGACACCCCCCCAGGAGGGCTCATAGGACCCACCTACCTGGTATTAAGTCCAGAACCTTGGAGAAGTAATAGCTTATCATAGCTTGTCATAGGGTCAGGGTTCTGGTATCATTGGATCCAGGTGAATCCCTGGATCGCATTGATACCAAAACTGACCCATTTATTATGGTCCCGTGCCAAGATGTCCAAACAGGCTAGGACCTAGGGAATCGGGGCACTATGATCCACTGCCTATCCAGATTCCAAAAATGTATTTGCCCTTCGGCAGAGAAGGACCATAACCCTATAACTTCTCCTGGTTTAAAAATTGGAGGGAAGTCTCCACAAGCCTTTTAGGAGTTGCTCTGGCTGCAAAAGGTGTTAGTTAATAGCTACCCCCTATAGAGACAGTCCCTCTGCAGCCTTTGTAGTAGGAAGTTTCCAAGGTCTCATTAATTATACAAGATAAGGCTAGGGGGAAGTAAGGGATATTAATGGCTTGATGAACAGGACAAAACCTGGCATGTGAAACTCCCTTGTATATGTATGTTCATCACAATATCTGGCATGTGAATCCCCCTTGTTCATCAAACCCCCTCATTTTATATAAGCTGCCATCAATCCTTATGTATTCTATGTATTCATTAGATACAGCCCCTTTTACCCCCATGGATTTCTTATGTACAGACCCCCCAGGAGCTCTGGGCCCTGTCACTTGCCCAGGTATGCCAGCCTTGATTTGCTTCACACCTCCCAAGTGTAATAAATGAACATCTGCAGAGTTCACTGATACCTCATAGTCATATGTTTACATGAATAAATCATTATAAAATCACTAAAACTGAAATAACCAAAATTATGCTTTTTGGCTACCTGCAAAATATAGAGATTAGCAGACTGAAAGGTAAAGGCACCACTAAAACTATATTTTTCTTTTCATTTTTTTTTATATTTTATTTTTTTCAAAGCAGACAACCTGGCGATTACATTTCTCTTGATTAACAATTGACAGTCTGCACGCCCATCATGCAACTTTGAGACAAACACAAATTATTAAAAAATTGCATTGAAACTGCAATGTAAACATACATTTTTACAGCACACAACATTAACAAGAATTTACACTCCCAAAACTTCTAAAACAAAAATGATGCAATATTTGGTTGCAATCCACAAATATTTTTAAAAATATATAACTCACAAAGTAAAAAAGTTCCTATTCTGTCAAAATACTTTTTTTAAAAAAAAATCAAAGCCTACCATGTATACAAAAGTACCAGCACAGATTTCTATCTAGACCAACCAGACCGAGCAGAATCATTGTAAAATACAAAAGTCCATTGCAGCTAGTTACTCGCCAGTTTTACCATTTTAGGAACAAACTGCTCCCATCCCTTTATATCACCTCTCAAGAGATTTGTGTCCTGCTCCACTGTGAGAGACCACTAGGACACAAACTAAACTGCACAGCAGACGAGGATAGCGTCAAAGACAGCGGTAATTCTCCATCTTTTAAAAGCCCTCTGGGATGCAGTTGATCACCACTCAACTTCAGTAGCCAATAGCGACATTTTATAGCAGTATTATAGCAGTGTAATGACAAGAGCCTAACACAGCTTGATAATTGTACACACTTTTAACAAAGTTCAATAAAATTTCCTCCCATGTCTATGTGATGCTCCCACCGTCCACAAAATTAAGTTTTAAATTAATACGCGCAACCGCCTTCATGCAACTTTGTAGCAAACAGCGATAAAATGCAAAGATCACATGAAAATTTTCACAAAAATATTTACAAATCCAGATTAATATATAGAAAATATACTTTTCTAAAAACTGGAAGAAGTGAGGAGTTTATATATACCCCACATGTGAATATTCACAAAAGTATACAGCAAAGGGAATGGTAAATCTATGGGGTGCGCCAAATATTGCTGAAAATTGCACTGAAATATTATTGTACAGTCCCTTACACAAAGGTGATCCAAATCAAAAACTATATATGAATAAACTAAGCTAATGAGATAACAAGCATTGTATTAGCAGCACAAAAAGAATTTGAGGAAGAACACCGTAACATTTAACAAAAATTAAGGGATGGTATGAATTTTTTTTTTTTTTACTCAAGAAAGTGTGTTTTTTGTTTTATATATAACTCCCCTAAAGAGTGGGGAGGGTGTTGGCAATAATTTTGCATTGACGTCTCTGATCATTTTGCCCTTCTTTTCATCCGGCAGTGTCCGCTTTCAATCGGTCAATAATCCATCAGCCAAAAACAAGCAGGAGTTGATCCAAAACAGAGATGACCAGTAAATAGGATATTTGCATGTCCTCTGTGTTATGTATTCACTCCTGCTTTTGGCTATCATTCCTTCTGACAGATGAAATGAAGGGGAAAACCAAACATAGTGGAAACGCTATAGAGTGGTGAAGGGTGAAAACAGCATTATGGAAATCATAGGCTGTTCCAGGGAGACAGCAGTCAGTTGGCAGCAGTATGAGTAGGCCGCAGAGTGGCACAATGACAAATTATTCAGGTGGCAGCAGCAGCATCATGAGGTCAGAGAGTGGCACAATGACATATTCTGGTGGTGGCAGCAACATGGTAGGCCACAGTGTGGCACAAAGACAGAGTGTGGAGGTGGCGGCAGCAGCAGAAGGTCAGAGAGCAGCACAATGACAGAGTGTGGAGGTGACAATTCCAGTCCCTGGTAAAGATGGTGGGAGGCAGATGGAGCAACTGGCAGCAGATGTGTGGCATCAGGCGGGTGGCAGCATGAGAATAGTGGCTGAGGCAGGTAGTTAGAATCCAGACTCATTTTTTCAACGCTTGGGGGAGGCATTTTGGCTGATCTAATCTGATGCATAATGCATTGGTGCGTTGGAGTCCTGGCCGGTCCACACCTGATTCATCTTGACAAAGGTCAGTCTCTCCACATTACGGATGGACAAGCGGGTTCTCCTTGGGGTAACAATGGCCCCCGCTGCACTTAAAACCCGCTCTGATGCCACACTACTGGCCAGGCAGGACAGCTTTTCTACTGCAAACTCTGCAAGTTGCGGCCACACATCAAGTTTGACTGCCCAGTAGTCCAGGGGATCCTCTACCTGGGGTGGTAAAGTGCTGTCCAAGTAGGGCATCACCTGCTGGTGCAGGGTCTGCTCCATGTCCTGCTGCTATGAAATGACAGGATTGCAAATGGCCATCTGTTTTTGTAGGACTGTGACATTACATAAGCCTGCCGGTTGCTGATTGGCTTACATGTCTGCACATGTGATTGAGGGTGTTCCTTTCTTCTTCCCAGTGTTCTCTCCCCCTATGTAACACGTTGTGCTCATGGCCATTTTGCTAATAAAGGGGAAAAAAAATAATTTGTTACCACTAATCACCGTAAACTTCGGATTCATGCAGAAGTTTTCCTTAGATTCTAAACTAATTCCACTGCGTTAAAATCGATTTGCCCATCTATACTATTCATATATCCAGCCTTGCATTGCGTGACAGATTGATAAATATGTTGGTTAGTGCTTCTGTGGTCAAGTGGCGAGATTAGATTCGGCGCTTATCATGCCAAAAAGCTCAAGAAAAACCAATGATAAATGTGGCCCATAGAGTTCAGTCTGGGAAACACAACTGTCATATGGTCTGTGTTTTATTGGCAGACGATTATTGTCTGGTATTCATTTTATTTTACTTCTGAAATAGAATTTGCATTTGTACTACACATAGGAATACCAAGGATATTGGACATCACATCAACTGCAAAGAAACTTAGACTGAATTATTTTGTAACCACAATCCAAAAAGAAATAGATAATCAAGCTTTTCCACAGTTTCTGTTTACTAAAGAGGCTGCATGTTTTTTGTGTCAAAGAGTTATGAACAACTATCAGTCACGAGTGGCAAAGCCATGACTCAGGTATTTAGTCATCCAAAACAAACGAAACAAAAACATGTGTATTTTTAAATAGATAAGTAGTTTCATTCCCATGTGGAGGGAGCATGGGAAGACACGACATAGTCCTGTAAATTCATTTCTATTATTAATGTGACATACTGCCTATAAAATATGAGCCTTTTTAAGATAATATTGTCAAACACACTTTTGCCTGCATTGTGATTACTTATTAAACCTTTTGTAAAACTGGTTTTTCTACTTTCCAGAACATAAACTTTGCTAATTTTTGGACATGTCCACAAAGAAAGAGAAATTCACTTGGGAAAATGCAAAAGGGCAAAGAATATTAATTATAGACTCTTCAGTATATGTTTCAACCAACTCAAATGCAAAACTAAGATTTTGAGAAACATTAAAGAGGTATTCTGTTAATTGATTTTTTTTATTAGTTTATAGAAACTGAAATCATACATTACTGTAGTATAAATGTATTCCCCGATGTATGTTTCCTCCATTATAAACATTATTCTCCTAACATGTCTTTCCAATATTAGTATCTTCATTAGCGCCATTTCTGCACACTACAACGAGACAAGACATGGATCTGTTCTGTTTAACCCCTTTCTAAACAGGCTTTAAAGAACACCTGTCCTTTAAGAGGACTATCTGAAAATACTAATGAAATACTCTCACTAGCCTTTTTCTAACGAAATGACTCTCAAAACCATAGGTGTAGTGTAACATGCCTAAATGCTGTGCTATACTGTGGCTCTTAGTGGTCCGATCGACAGAACTGTCTCCTCAGCAGTCCAGGGTATTTATGAGGGGGCCGTCCAAGCACCCAATGCGCAAGCACAGCTTCCTTTCGGCAGTCGCTTAGTGCGTGGTGGCCTTCCTGCGCATGTGCGCCTCATCATAATACTTCTTGACATACTGTGGTGCAACTTCCTTTTGCCGATGAGGTAGTGCAGTGCGCATGCGCAGAGAGGCCACCTCACACTTCACGACCAGAAGGTACGCTTGCACATTGGGCGCAGTCACCACCGGTATTGAGAATTGATGACAGTGGTAGTTGGGTGCAGCAGAGCAAAATGAAGAGAAATGAGTGCCTGGACGACCCCCTCATGAATAACCTGGACCGCAGAGGAAACAGTTCTGTCGATTGGACTGCTAAGCTCCCGCTATGCTCCCGAAGCACCATAGAGCACCTAGTCTTTTAATTTATTTAGTCCCCCCATTCCGATACACCCACTTATGCGGAAACATCTATCCTTTTTGGCACAAATAGAAAGTAAAACTGACTTGTCAAGGGCCAAAACACTCTGCTAAATGCTAAATGAAAATTGTGGCGCAAGCACAATATTAAATCTCCCCCATCATTTCCTGAACTAAAGATCCTTGGTCAGAATTTTCTGCATCAAAATGCTCAAACAAATCTGCCAGAGAGATTATTTAAACAGACATGTCCATTGCACATCCATTAAAAAAAAAACAAATGTTTCTTTTCAGTTTTTTATCCACATCTATTTTTTTTTTATTTCTGCAAAACAAAAGAAAAAAACTGATGGTTTAACATTATCTTACATTATTTCCAAGCAGAAACTTTTGGAAAGGAGTGTATGATGTGGCATATTTGTGATTATTTTGTTATCACATTTTTGCTTAGCCAAGATGAGATTTTATTTAGTTCATGTATGAAAAGGATTGTTATTGCTCAATGCTAGACTTTCATAAAACAACAAATATAAAATAAACTGAAATGTTATCACCGATTAATTTACATTTTAAGCAAATACTGGTTTATTTTCTTTAACTATGGAACCATGTATTTGTGCAAACAGATTTCCTTTTGCCTGAAATTGCTATTCTTCATTTTTCCTGGCTTCTACAAGAGAGGGGAACAGTTTGAACCTGTAGAGAAAGAATACCTTTAATAGGTTTCACTTATTAACCCCTTCCAGCCATTGCCCTTTTTCATTTTTGCGTCTCCATATTTTGCTTCCCTTCTTTGAAAACCCATAACTTTTTTTTATTCAGCTTTACAAGGGCTTGTTTTATGTGTTATTTAATTTTCCTTGCCATGTACTGGGGAAACAGGAAAAAAAAATCCAAATCTGGTGAACTTGACAAAAACTTGAGCATTTTCTTGTGGGTTCTGTTTTTACAGCTTTCACTGTGCTCTCTGTTGTTGTGATCACGCTGATGACAAATTTATATGCGTTTTATTAGGTTTTAAAAAATGAAAACTTTTTTGTACAAATAAATTTTCTTTGAGGTATGGAGCTCTGTAAGGTGTAATTTTTTGCAAAACATTTAAAGGGGTATTCCCATCTGGGCATTTACATTTAATTAAATTCATTTTCCATATGTAAACATTTCTTCAATTGGATGTTATTAAAAAAGATGTTCCTGTGTGAAGATAATTTCTCATAAATGTAGTTATTCTGTCCCTTAGAAACAAGATAGCTTCCTCGGATACGACCACGTCACACTCTGGCAGCGGTTGCCAGACTTGCGCTATAGAGTCCTGCCGGACCACCAGGATTCAGCAATCATTACCACAGGACGGCTGTAGGACATGCAGTAACTCCCGGACATTTTATATACAATAACCTTTTGTTTCTTTGTGCACTCAATCTATCAGACGTGGCCGTATCCGAGGAAGCTATCTCGTTTCTAGGGGACAACATGGCTACATTTATGAGAAATGATCTTCACACAGGAACATTTTATTTAATAACATCCAATTGAAGAAATGTTTATGTATGGCAGATTAATGAAACTGAATGTAAGTGCCCAGATGAGAATACCCCTTTAAGTTGATACCATACATTTTTGGGAGGTCTTAATAGATCAGTCCAGTTTGCTGTACAGTATGTGATTAAAAGAGCCCTAAAGCTGCCTTAATGCTCCATTTTACTAGTTAACATGCAACATTAACTATCCTCAGTAAGGGCAGAGTCACGTGATCAGTCGGTGATCACGATACATGAAAAATGCAGTGTCACTGACTTGCCAAACTGCCAGGGATCAGAATTCTATAGCCATATAGTCAGGGCCAGCTCCAGGTATCACTGGGCCCCTGGGCGAGAGTGCCTCACTGGGCCCTGTAGCTCATGTGGTGGCATTAAAAACGCAGACCTTAAGAAACCAATATTAATATACAGCCCCCCAGGCTCCATCAATTAATATACACCCCCCCAGCCAGGCTCTATTAATTAATATACCCCCCAGGCTCCATTAATTAATATAACCCCCAGGCTCTATTAATTAATATACCCCCCAGGCTCCATTAATTAATATAAAGTATGCCGATGTAATTGAGTTTTCTTATGTTGTCAGTGTGTGCCGTGGGCCCCTCTGGGACCTCTGGGGCCCCGGCACTTGCCCGGGTAAGCCGGGTGCTGGCGCCGGCCATGCATATAGTCATTACAGTTTCGGCTCTGCTGAATATGGGGGAAACATCATATGTACATCATATATCGATCATAGCGTACGATCAGTCTGTGACATGGCACTTTTCACATTCCGTGATTACAGACTGATCATTGACAATGTGCATCCAGTCTAAGTTGCATGCATGCCAAGGTCTTTTAGAAGAGTGTATTAAAAATGTGTTTTGCACACATAATTTTTTTTCAGCATGCCATCTATGCATTTCACTGATGCCTTACTGAACAATTGTTTTCTGTGTTTTTCACAATTCTGTTTTTTGCAACTGAACAGTTACCTGTTGAAAAAATCTGTCGGAGGGGCAGGGATTTGTCACCATGATGTCTGGTTTCTTGTACTACAAAAAAAAAGTCTCAACTGCGATAAAAAGGTCTCAAAGTAGTACAAGAAGCCAGACAACATGGTTATAAATCCCCCTATTGGTCCACAAAAAAAAAAGATTTTTTTCTGCGCAGTTCTTTTTTTCACTGATGATGCTGGGGAACCAGGTGTTTAACCTTCTAATGAATGTAAACCAATAATGTTTTTTGCAGATCTGAGTAAAACTAATCAGTAGGCAGTGCACAGGCCATTGCTTTAAATGACTTCAGCATTTGCAACCACAGGCCATCAATAGTCTCTCACGCTAGTTTGATTTAAGTCCACGCTTTTTTCAGTCTCTTTAACAGTTTTGTGACTGTTGTAGTTTTCTTGACCATCCCTTTGTCACCAATGATTTTCCACAGGTTTGCTGTGTTATGGGGGGGGGGGGGGGGGGGGCAAAATTGCCGACTGATTGAGTGAAGAATGCAAGGAATGCTATATGTGATGAAGAAGTTTCTGTATGGAGGTATTTGTATGTGAGTTCCAAATCCGGCTGCAAAAAACTTTCCCCAAATTTTGACACTTCCTCTGCCACCTTTCACTGACGTCTTTTCAGGGGAGATTCATTCTGCCACTTGAATCTCCCCCCATTTGTTGTCTTTCTTCAAGCAGCGGGTAGAGGGCAAGCAGGGGCATGAACACGTGTCCTTCTATATTTAAAACTGGCAGAGACTACAGCAAAAATCTCTGTCAGTTCGGATCTGTAGACCAAACTTTACACCTGCATTTACTAAGAGGTCGAAGCGTCTTAGTGAATACAGGTCGCCAGCAGGGGAAATTGTAACACTGGCATTAAAAAAGTCAATCTTTTCCATCAGTATTTTCCATCAAATCCAAATAAGTTAAACCTGCTTTTATCACTAAGATGTACTGTACAACAAGGGAATAATCATGAACCAGAATATTTACTGGGTCTCATCAGTTACGTACAATCTTGACTAGACTACTGTAACTCCCTACTAATTGGTCTTTCACTCACTAAACTCTCTTCTTAATGCAGCAGCCAGGCTCGTCTTTCAGACCAAACACTACTGGTTTCCAGTCTCCTTCCATATTCAATTTAAAATAATAATTCACATCCACAAAGCTCTGCATAATGCTGCACCTCCCTACCTCTCTTCTCTCATCTCAGTATATTGCCCAACCCGTGCTCTTTGATCTGCCAGGGATATTAGATTAATCTCTACCTTAATTCGAACCTCTCATGCACGTCTCCAGGAATTCTCCAAAGTCGCATCAATTCTCTGGAATGCCATTCCCTGGACTATCAGACTACCCACCCTCCAAAGTTTCAAATGTGCTCCTAAAGCCCATCTCTTTAGGCAAACTTATCACACTCGCAAACTGCATGAAATGTGAACTCTCTCTTTACTAATGCATCCTGTGTTCTCCTCCCATCTGTTATCCGGCAAAAACCAGATATACACTTACCGGCCACTTTATTAGGTACACCATGCTTGTAACGGGTTGGACCCCCCTTTTGCCTTCAGAACTGCCTCAATTCTGGCCTTGTTGAATTCTGTCATAGATTCAACAAGGTGCTGGAAGCATTCCTCAGAGATTTTGGTCCATATTGACATGATGGCATCACACAGTTGCCGCAGATTTGTCGGCTGCACATCCATGATGCGAATCTCCCGTTCCACCACATCCCAAAGATGCTCTATTGGATTGAGATCTGGTGACAGTGGAGGCCATTTGAGTACAGTGAACTCATTGACATGTTCAAGAAACCAGTCTGAGATGATTCCAGTTATGACATGGCGCATTATCCTGCTGAAAGTAGCCATCAGATGTTGGGTACATTGTGGTCATAAAGGGATGGACATGGTCAGCAACAATACTCAGGTAGGCTGTGGCGTTGCAACGATGCTCAATTGGTACCAAGGGGCCCAAAGAGTGCCAAGAAAATATTCCCCACACCATGACACCACCACCACCAGCTGAACGTTGATACAAGGCAGGATGGATCCATGCTTTCATGTTGTTGACGCCAATTCTGACCCTACCATCCGAATGTCGCAGCAGAAATCGAGACTCATCAGACCAGGCAACGTTTTTCCAATCTTCTACTGTCCAATTTCAATGAGCTTGTGCAAATTTTAGTCTCAGTTTCCTGTTCTTAGCTGAAAGGAGTGGCACCCGGTGTGGTATTCTGCTGCTGTAGCCCATCTGCCTCAAAGTTCGACGTACCATGCGTTCAGAGATGCTCTTCTGCCTACCTTGGTTGTAACGGGTGGCGATTTGAGTCACTGTTGCCTTTCTATCAGCTCGAACCAGTCTGCCCATTCTTCTCTGACCTCTGGCATCTACAAGGCATTTCCGACCACAGAACTGCCGCTCACTGGATGTTTTTTCTTTTTCGGACCATTCTCTGTAAACCCTAGAGATTATTTTATACAGTTCCTTTATAAAGAATGGCTGGACCATTATAAAAGCTTTTATACCTCCTGTGTCAACCCCTTCATCCTCATAGAATGTGAGCTCCCTCACTCCTATTGTTCCATATGGCTGCTTTCACTCTGTAATGTATTATTATTTTTGTATACGTCCTCTATGATTTTTAAAGTGCTATGGAATTTGATGGCGTTATATAAATAAAGATTATTATTACTACAAACTGTACCCTGATTAAATGGAGGTGCTGGTGTCCACTTCAGTCATGGTGATAAGTTAAGGGTAGAATAGTACTCCCCCAAGCACTCAAGATATACCCCATCTGTGGCTCCATTTCCTGCCTTGACCTTGCTTACAGATTGACCCATCTAGAAGCTATGATCGATAACCCCCCTCTTTGTTTTCCAATAAGTAGCATTTCTGTGCATGTGGATTTGCTAAATGTTCATAGACACTTCCATTTTTTTAAATTGAACTGTGGACCACTTCTACTCTGTCCACACAACATACTTCTCAGCAAACATTAAGTCTCTTGATTCTTTCTACTAATTTAGAGGTTTGGACACTGCAGAGTGGGTGGCCAGTCCAAATGATCCAACTTCTCTTGCTATGGCTGATAGGGTCACCCTCTGACCTTCATGTGGACAACTTGCTACTGGAAGGTTTTAGAGGATATCGCCTGAATACATTGCGGTCAACATTGCCTTTACAAAATGTGATGTGTTAACATATGTAATGTGTAAAAAAAATGCATTCGTTAAAGCATGTATTTTGTAAATGCAATGTTGACAGCAAAAAAAATCTCTTCTCTGCTGTGAAAACGCATTCATTAAAACCACATGTGAATGCACCCTGAAGCTTCCAGTTAAATAGGGTTTGCCAAATAATATAGGAAATTAGCACCAGGTGCCGAATTAACACCAACAACTTGCCGGTATCTGAAAGTGTTCTCTAATTTTGATCAGTGATTTTTACAATGATCTAATTTACATTTTTATTCTGTGCTCTAGAATATATAAAATGTCTGAAGTAAGCTTAAAATACTAATCTAATACCTAAATCTATATAAATCTATCTAAAAAACCACATTGTATTAACCACACCATTGTAAATAACCAACTTATTTGAGGATAATTATTTTCCTAAATTAAAATAGCAGTGAAGCCATGGCTTTTTAAAACTTAAAAAGATCACTAGTTTTCTCAAGTGTCCTATAAAACACAGTTTTTCGAAAAGGAAAAAAACGCACATTAAAAAAGCAGTCCCAAAACGGAAACAAGGATGTACCTCAAAACACTAAATGATGTGCTGAGAAACATCTGCCTGTATAAAGCAGCTCTTCTTCATTATTTTCATGAGCTTGAATAGTGTTTGATCTGTCTGCCTTCTATGTAACATATACCATGCTTCCGCTATATGTTCACATTTGATACTCGTATAATGGTGTACTGGAAATGGAGGAAGATTTTTGTATTCTTTATTAAAACCTGTACTTTACAGGTTGTTTGGTGATCCCTGTCTATGCTCTATGTTTGTCACATAAAGATGTATACAATATGAGTGTATTTAATCTATATTTCCTAAATCTGCATAAAATAGAACACATTTTGCTAACTTCGGAAAAGTCTTAGGCAAATAAATTTGGCAGTGGACTTGGAAGAGTTAATACAGAAATATATTTGAGTATGGCTTTTTAAACTACACACACCCGAGTAATTGCATCCTTTCCATTTACCACTTTAATATTCATCTCAATCATACAAGTAAATCTACAATTGCTTTTGAGTTTTGAATTATGATTCACCCTTACTCATATGCAGTTGTACAGAACAGAGATGTGACTCACTGCTTAGTCACAAAACACCATCATACACAAAGAGTGAAGTCCAACATTTATGGAGTGTGACTTGCTGGCAATAGATTAGAGTACTTCAGCACTTCATCCGCTTCTCTACTACAGGATATACATAAAATATTCCTAATATATATTTTTATATACATATGAAGGAAGTGTTTAATAACATTATGTCTGTAGAATCATGCAGAAATGTATCATTTTGTGGCATAACCTAAGAAAAAATAAGGACATGAGTCAAACTGTTTGGCAGAATGAAGAAGCCAACAGGCCAGGTCACAATTAAAATCTTATGGGGTCTTACTAAGACAACAGAAAAAAGTGTGAATTTAAGGGGAAAAAAAGAAATACAAGGCAATGAACTTAAATCCTTCCGGCTCGAAACCTTTTCCATTTTTGTATTTTTTTTTACTCCCTGCACTCATCAAGCCATAACTTTATATTTCAGTTTACAAAACCATGGGACTTGTTGTCTTTGATTCACATTGCAATTCCTATTGGCACCATTAAATATTCCATGCAATGCACTCGGAAACTGGGAAAAATTCTAAATGCAGTAGCACTGCAGTGTGATGTGATATTCTGGATTTCCTATTACACCCTCCAAGCATTATTTTCTGCTGTTAGCCAGTTGTGGAGATTGAATTCGGGACTATTGTGGCACATGTTGGTAAGGGGTTAAAGAAGATTTACAGCCTCAACATGTAAATAATCAATAGCAGTGGTGGCAAACCTATGGCACGGGTGCCAGAGGCACTCAGAACTTTCTCTGTGGGCACCTAGGCCATCACCAGAGAGGACTACAGGTATCTTCCTGCTGTCCCAGACAGCCCAGGACTTGTTGTGCACAGAGATGTGACAGGGCTATCTGGGACTTCTGGAGGAGTGTGATGTTTAGTACAGATCTGGATTATCATTGTAGCTTTTGCCCTGACAGTTCTTCCTGTTTATGGGACCCGGGAGGGAAGCTACAATGATTGTCCAAATTTCTTCTATTTTATGATTTATTGGTGTCCTCAGAGTGCTGGTATCAATGAAAGCTGTGACAGAGCAGGGAGTGTAAATCACTAATTAAATTTCTATGTTGGCACTTTGCCATAAATAAGTGGGTCTTGGTTGTAGTTTGGGCACTTGGTCTCTAAACGGTTCGCCATCACTAATCTTTAGCATTGTTGTAGATGCAACACCTGGCACCCTGGCCGCCCGCTAAAAGCAGCACTGCTGACACTACACAATGGACAGAGCAAATCCGATATGTTGGAAATTAAGATCCCCCTTAAGTCCTGTAGGAGAAGGTGATTTTTTTAGAAATATATCTATAATAAACTATTTACAATAAAGGTCACTTGGTATATCCTATCTCTTTTCTCATAGGAAACTACTTATTGTGCTCTCTGAAACAGGCAGTTACCTCTACTGTAGCACTGGCTGATAAAAAAAAAAAAAAACATACAATCAAGGCACTAAATCAACCAGCTTAGGAAATCCTGTCCTGGACAGAAATTGAAAGCCTGCTACAAGTAGGTCTGTAGTGGAAACAGCTGCCTTTCCATGAAGGTCAATGGGCTCAGCATTTTTTTATGCAGTGTGTAATGCTCAATAGGTGTTAACTTGTAGTTCTCCTTAACTCATTAAGGACCACGCCTTTTTCCATTTTAAGTTTCCATTTTTGCTTCCAGTCTCTAAAAATCCATAACGTTTTTATTTTTCATTTTGTAGAGCTGTATGAGGGCTTGTTTTCTGTGTAACAAACTGTACTTCTAGTGTCGGCATTTTATATTCCATACCATGCACTGAGAAGCTGGAAAAAATTTTCAAATACGATGAAATTGTCGGAAAAATAATTATTTGTGCCACAGTTTTTATGGCAAAGAGATAGAAGTAAGGGGGACTGAAAGCTCCCCACAAGTATCACCTGTCCTAGCAGGCTTTATACTGCTTATTTATTTACCACTATTGTGTAATACCTTAATATTCAAACTAAGGTTACATGTATCTATGTATATACTCTGGTTTATATCTTTTTACTATTTGTTCATGAAAAGAGAAGGGGGACTTTTTTATGTGCACAGAATTGCGCTTTTTTAAATAGTTTTTAACATTTATTTGAATTAAAGATTTATTTAAGTATTTAACTATGCTTAGTCCTGTCTTTCTTTTTGGGCTTATGTTTTGTTTTTTAGGATGACATTTTTTCTAAAAAGCTGTATGACATGTTTTTCTTAAGGTTATGATAGTGTCCAGTAATACCTTAACCATAAATTTGCTTCTGTCAGTGAATAGGGTATGGTTATACCTTGATCAGAAAGATGCCCCTTTAAGTGAATATTGTGCAGTAATACTTTGACTGTAAAGTTGCTTCTGTCAATGAATAGCAATCAGCAATACCTTAATAATAATAATAATATCGTCAAGTAATACCTTGATTGAAAAGTTATCACTGTCAGAGAATAGTGTCCAGTAATATCTTGCTTAAAAAGTTACTCCTGTCAGTGAATATCTTGCAGTAACACCCTAATCATAAAGTTGTTCCTGTCAGGGAATAGAATCCAGTAATACCTTCATCATAAAGCTGCTCCAGTCAGTGAATAGCATCCTGTAATACCTTGATCAAATAGTTTTTTGCCACAGAATAGTGGCCAGTGATATTTCGATCATAAAAGGTTCTGCTGCCAGTGAATATTGTCCAGTAATACCTTGATTGTAAAGTTGCTCCTGTCTGTGAATTGCGTCCAGGAATACCTTAAACATTCTTTGGCCAAACCACCTGCCCCCTGTAGCAGACAGAGTTCCAAGATTCTGGAAACTTTTGTTTGGAGGATGAGGGTGTGGACAGTGGATCATCAGAACAGACCTATTATGATGATGAAACACAACTGCCAATGGATGTGGCTTTCTGCGATGTACAGACTGAGAAGGAGGGCAGTGGTTAAAGGGCTTGAAGGTAGAAGAAGCAAAAGGTGATGATGTGGTCCTGGACCTGACATGGGTGGAAGGCAGTGATACTTTGGAAGAAGAGGTAGTGGGCAGAAAGCTCTGGACGGCTGTAAGAACATCCATCAGGGCCAAGGCACAGCAGTCAGCCTGTAGCCACATCATCACCTGCTACTGCCCAAGTTTAGGAACCCAGGAAACAAAGGTCATCCCACAGGGTGCCTGCAGAATTTTCTCACAGAATGCAGAAGACATAACATGTGTCATTTGCACACGGTGTCCATTAAGCGTGGCCAAAGCCTTTACAATCTGAGCACTTCATGTATAACCAGGCATCTGCAGAGTAAACATGTAAGCTCTACCATCCCCTTCTCTTAAACAATCTTTTAAGGCTATTACAGATGATGTAATGGTGGCAGATGAGGAAAAAGAGGAGGAACAGTTGCCAGGCTAGTCTACCAAAGGCTCACAAGGTTGGTTCCCAAACAACTGGTCTGCTACTGCAATGTCCAGCAATCAAACAGTTTTGAAGCAGGAGTATTTGACTTTCCGTATAGCCAGAACTAGAAATTGAAATTTCGTCAATCCCCATTTCCAGAATTTTAAACACAGTGAGAGTAAGGCTGTTTGGTTTTTCCATTGTCAACTAAATCCTCTATATAAATAACTAGGTCTGAACACCAAGAGTGCCTTTGACCAATATGTATTATTTTATGATTTTTCTCTATTTTTTTTATAATGTTATTATTAAGTACTTTCTTTATCCCAATGTGGACAGGACATTTGTCCTGTTATTCTTACAATTTTTCAGTCCTCTAGTCCTTACTACCCCCATTTTGTAGCCGTTTTGGGGTGTTAAAATTTGGGTCACTATCGACATCAATAGGGTTCACGTTTGGATCAAAGTTCAGCCCGAAGTCCATGCCCAAACAGAATTTTGTTACAAAATTCAGAGGAACCTGACAAGCCGGAATTGTGACTCACGTGCTGTTCTGTTTCAGTTATTAGATTAGTTATTCTGTAAAGTCACAGACTTGGATAAAGGAAGTGATAGGGAACAGGAGAGATCTTTTACCTCACTATTCTGTGCAGGAGACATCTGTATCCACTGTTTTGAACACATCCAGCCCTGCTTCATACAAAGAGAGCTGTCACATGACCTCCTACTCTGTGAGCAGGAAGCATAAGCCCCTCCCTTCCCAAGAAACCATTCAGTTTGTAGAGTTTGTTTATTCTCCGGACTCCAGGGCTGGTTAGCACAGGCAGAGAAATCAGCTCCTGCAGCACTGAGGTAATATGAGGGCTATACCAAAGAAACTACTAACAATGATAATAGGCAGAGTTGTTTTACATCACAAGAGCAATAGCTTTGTGGGGAAAAACTTTACTCTTTAATGCAAGGTTATTGAATTTAGGTATTATTTTATTAATGTGGTATCATTGCGATCGTATGGATTCAAAGGATAATGGAGTGGTATCTTGACTGCACATTGAACACTGTACAAATAAAGCCCATTAGAATATGGCGCATCTGTTTTTATTTGGCAATTCCACCTCCTGAATTTTTTTCCAGCTTCCCAGTACATGGCACAGAATATGAAATGATGCCACTAGAAAATAACATTGGTCTCGCATATAACAAGTCAAGAAATAGCCTAGTAAACAGAAAAAAAATGGATTATGGTTTGTGGAAGGAGATGAGTGAAAAACAGAAATGAAAAAAAACCCCTTGGTCTTGAAAGGGTTAAACACTGTGTTAAAAAGTTAATAAGGCAGGTTTACCAGTGATTGAGCATTCAGCATGATCTAACCGTGAATTAATGCATTTGCTGACTAATGTAATATGAAGCAATTCATCAGTATTGTAGTATATAATCACTGAAAAAAATGATCATATCATCACTTGTTCATGTTCCACACTGGGAAAAAAAAATAAGACTGTAAGTTTAAATACAAAAGTGCAAATAAAAAAGTCCCCTAATTCTATGTAAAGATCACATATAATAAAAAAAATTAAAAACACAGCAAAAAAAAAAAAAAAAAACAAGCCCTAAAACAGCTCTGTAAACAAAAAATAAAAAAGTTAGAGCAATGCAAAAAACCTATTTTACCAACACATAGCAGATATTGGTACACTGGGGAGGGATTGATTCTCAAACTTTTTTTGGAACTTTTTGTCATTCAATCCATTGCATATGTGCCAAAATGATTGTAATGTCTAAACAAAAAAAAACAGCATTTTGTTTTAACCCCAGTGTCAGCAACCTTGCTGCTTGCTGATTGGAGTATACTTGGATTCGGGAATGCAGCCTGCCCGGTCTCACTGGACCGTGCTCTGACAGCTCTCTGCCCTCCTAACACCTGAGTGGTTTTTGCTGCCACCACTCGTATGATAATTGCCTTTTCTTACCAGTTATATATATATATATATATATATATTAACCCCACTCTGTAAAACACCTAAAAGGTTAAAGGGGTATTCCGGGAATATGAATGTCTGATACAAAAAAATATGAATGTCCATAATGGTATATATAAAGGAATATTTAAAAAACTCAATGTCATTAGTCACAAAATGCAGCTTAAATAGTTTGATTTTGTGATTCACAGAATGTTATGGGCTTTCTACATGATCCTTTAGTTCTCAGTAACAGCACCTCCCTCTTATGTTCTGCTCACATTGATGATGTAACAGACTTTCTTGCTCTTGCATCAATGTGTAACTAGCATCTCTGCACATTACCTCACTGAGATGACGTCTCACCACAAAACTGGCCACACTGCATGCAGTGCAACCAACCGACTAAAGCCATAGTTATGTTCACATAACCTGCCCAGGCAGCTTCAGGAAATGTGATGTGGATATGTGACCTGCAGCCATCTTCTGTCCTGTGTCTGCTCCACGTGGAGACAATCAACAGACTGATTAAAAGGCTAGAAGCACTTTGATTCTTCATTACAGTAATTTATAAATACCACAATACCAAGCCTATAAGCACTTTACATTGATATAGCAGAAAGCAGAAATATATGTGCTCAAATAAAGTGCAAGCTAATCCTATGCCATTAACAAGTAAAATAAAAAGTGCAATGAAAACCTCAGTTCAGAACACACCTACACTCACCGGCCACTTTATTAGGTACACCTGTCCAACTGCTCGTTAACACTTAATTTCTAATCAGCCAATCACATGGCGGCAACTCAGTGCATTTAGGCATGTAGACATGGTCAAGACAATCTCCTGCAGTTCAAACCGAGCATCAGTATGGGGAAGAAAGGTGATTTGAGTGCCTTTGAACGTGGCATGGTTGTTGGTGCCAGAAGGGCTGGTCTGAGTATTTCAGAAACTGCTGATCTACTGGGATTTTCACGCACAACCATCTCTAGGGTTTACAGAGAATGGTCCGAAAAAGAAAAAACATCCAGTGAGCGGCAGTTCTGTGGGCGGAAATGCCTTGTTGATGCCAGAGGTCAGAGGAGAATGGGCAGACTGGTTCGAGCTGATAGAAAGGCAACAGTGACTCAAATCGCCACCCGTTACAACCAAGGTAGGCAGAAGAGCATCTCTGAAGGCTGTAACCAATGCATTTCCCACCCTCGGCTTATACTCGAGTCAATAGGTTTTCACAGTTTTTTGTGTTGAAATTAGGGGTCTCGGCTTATACTCGGGTCGGCTTATACTCGAGTATATATGGTAATAAAAAAAAAAATTAAAAACACAGCAAAAAAAACAACAAAAAAAACAAGCCCTAAAACAGCTCTGTAAACAAAAAATAAAAAAGTTAGAGCAATGCAGAAAAACTATTTTACCAACACATAGCAGATATTGGTACACTGGGGAGGGATTGATTCTCAAACTTTTTTTTGGAACTTTTTGTCATTCTATCCATTGCATATGTGCCAAAATGATTGTAATGTCTAAACAAAAAAAAAACAGCATTTTGTTTTAACCCCAGTGTCAGGAACCTTGCTGCTTGCTGATTGGATTATACTTGGATTCGGGAATGGATCCTGCCCGGTCTCACTGGACCGTGCTCTGACAGCTCTCTGCCCTCCTAACACCTGAGTGGTTTTTGCTGCCACCACTCGTATCGAGGACTGGCATATGATAATTGCCTTTTCTTACCAGTTTTATATATATATATAAAACACCTGTAAGGTTAAAGGGGTATTCCGGAAATATGAATGTCTGATACAAAAACATATGAACGTCCATAATGGTATATATAAAGGAATATTTAAAAAAAACTCAATGTCATTAGTCACAAAATGCAGCTTAAATAGCTTGATTTTGTGATTCACAGAAGGTTTGGGCTTTCTACATGATCCTTTAGTTCTCAGTAACAGCACCTCCCTCTTCTGTTCTGCTCACATTGATGATGTAACAGACTTTCTTGCTCTTGCATCAATGTGTAACTAGCATCTCTGCACATTACCTCATTGAGATGACGTCTCACCACAACACTGGCCACACTGCATGCAGTGCAACCAACCGACTACAGCCATAGTTATGTTCACATGACCTGCCCAGGCAGCTTCAGGAAATGTGATGTGGACATGTGACCTGCAGCCATCTTCTGTCCTATGTCTGCTCCATGTGGAGACAATCAACAGACTTATTAAAAGGCTAGTAGCACTTTGATTCTTCATTACAGTAATTTATAAATACCACAATACCAAGGCTATAAGCACTTTACATTGATATAGCAGAAAGCAGAAATATATGTGCTCAAATAAAGCGCAAGCTAATCCTATGCCATTAGCAAGTAAAATAAAAAAGTGCAATGAAAACCTCAGTTCAGAACACACCTACACTCACCGGCCAATTTATTAGGTACACCTGTCCAACTGCTCGTTAACACTTAATTTCTAATCGGCCAATCACATGGCGGCAACTCAGTGCATTTAGGCATACCGAGCATCAGTATGGGGAAGAAAGGTGATTTGAGTGCCTTTGAACGTGGCATGGTTGTTGGTGCCAGAAGGGCTGGTCTGAGTATTTCAGAAACTGCTGATCTACAGGTATTTTCTCTAGGGTTTCTCTAGGGTTTACAGAGAATGGTCCGAAAAAGAAAAACATCCAGTGAGCAGCAGTTCTGTTGGCAGAAATGCCTAGTTGATGCCAGAGGTCAGAGGAGAATGGGCAGACTGGTTCGAAGCTGACGTAAAAGGCAACAGTGACTGAATCGCCCCCCCGTTACAACCAGTAGCAGAAGAGCATTCTCTGTCGAACTTTGAGGCATATGGGCTACAGCAGCAAAGCCCCACACCGTGTGCCACTCCTTTCAAAGCTTGAACAAGGAACGAGGTCTACAATTTTGCACAAGCTCAATCTGAAATTGGACCAGTAGATGATTAGAAAACGTTGCCTGTTCTGATGAGTCCTCGATTATACTGCTGCGAAATCATCTTCGGATGGAAGGGTCCGTAATTTTGCGTCAACTACTGAAACGCATATGATTGTATCACGGTTATGGCTGGTGGTGGTGGTGTCATGGTGTGGGAATATTATCTTGGCCTCTTTGGGTCCCTTGGTACCAAATGACAACGTTTCAATGCCACATCCTCCTGAGTATTTGTTTGCCTGATCCATGTCCTATATAGAGCATCTTTGGGATGTGGTGGAACGGGAGATTCGTATCATGGATGTGCAGCCGACAAATCTGCGGCAACCGTGTGATGCCATCATGTCAATATGGACCAAAATCTCTGAGGAATGCTTCCAGCACCTTGTTGAATCTATGCCATGAAGAATTGAGGCAGTTCTCAAGGCAAAAGGGTGTTTAACCCATTACTAGCACGGTGTACCTAATAAAGTGGCCGGTGAGTGTAGAGACACAGGGAAGGCAGGACCTCGGGATGGCCACCAGGATACAGGACCACCAGAGGAACACAGGACCACCACAGGAACACGGGAAACAAGGAGGCATCTGGAAACGAGCAGGAAA